>CAEGAF010084746.1:0-65848 GCA_903067075.1 Micropoecilia bifurca | reverse complement strand
GCACAGGGAGAACATGCAAACTCCATGCAGAAAGGCCGGGGCCGGGAATTGAACCCAGAACCTTCTTGTTGCAAGGCAACAGCTCTACCAACTGCGCCACTGTGCAGCCCAAATATTGTGCAGCCCAAATATTGGGCTGCACAGTGGAAAATATTAATGATGGTTTATTAGTGTCTAGATTGCTCAGACTGATCATCCTGGAGCTCTGAGCAAAACGTAAAGAAGGAGTGTGTTAATAGTACGGCTGCAACTGCAAGCATCCTTCATTCGAGCCGCCCGCTTTGTGAATGTGCCTTTACGGACGGAAAACATTGTTCTGTACATGTACAACGTATGCACACGATTCCGCTATTTAGAATAAACGTCCACATTCCCACTCAAAGGACTCTCTGGCAGCGCATTCTCTTCCCGGCTGAACGTCCTGCTGTTCAAATAGGCATTTTGTTTCTTTGGATTTTTTTTTCTTTTAAATGTAATATTTTTATTTTTGTGAGGTGACCTCATGGGCCCTGAAAGCACCTTTCAAATAAAATATACATAATAATTATTATTATAAATACTTACACTGCTATGACCAAGGACGTTGCCATGGTTATTGCTTCACATGGTGGTGGCAGACTTCCGGGTATTTCTACTAATTTATGTATTTTATGGGTGGCGACGGGGTCGACCAGCAGCTGCGCTCTATTTCCCGCAAATTGGGATTTTTAAAGGAAAGGTGTGCAGCCACGTGCTGCTTTATACATCCAGATTTTTTTGTGCACTGCACTTTTCAAAATCTTTCCCTACACCAAGTTTTAGTGTGAAAACTGCGCAATCTTTTACGCATGAGGCCCCAGACGTGTGGTGCACCACACACGGCTTTGTTTTGTACATCATTTGTGCCCAGCATCGTCTCCATCACAGCATCTCTTTCGCAAAGCAAATAGTTTTAATGACATGTCAGTGCAAAACTGCTCATTAAGTGCAGTGGTGATTGACCAGTTTGAAGTCTTGCATGTCAGATTTGACCTTTCACCAAACACACAGTAGCCAGGTGAGTCCTCAACTCCACCAGTGAACTGGCAAGAGGCAGGCTACATGCAGGATATGTCTACCGTTCATCACCAGGCAACACAGGACATTTGCACACACACACACACACACACACACACACACACACACACACACACACACACACACACACACACACACACACACACCAAGAGGTCCTTTAGAGATTGCAAAAATACTAACATGCATATTTGTGGACTTTGGGAGGAGTACACGGAGTGATCCACATTCTTAGTCTGTAAAAATATGTACAGTACAAAGTTGTAAGAGATCCTGTAAGAGTAAAAATCATTTGTGCTTTTTTGTCCATTCTGTCACATTCATAAAAGGTTGTCCTGTTTTTTTTTCTCCCTTATATGCCCCCTAAAAATACTTAATTTAAATAGTGGTAATTCATCAGTGCAGAAAAAGAGACAATTTGTTTGTCTGCAGTTCAAGAAGCAAATATCCCTTGGCAAAAGTGTTGTGAATTGGATAAAACTTCAGTGTGTTGCTGTTTGCAGAAAAATAATTTACCCTGTATGTTAATGAATTGAGCCTTCATTTTAATGTCATCACCCAGTACGCTAAAGTCGTACAGGATATGGGCTTAATAAGGTCAGATAATAAAACACTGAAAAAACTGTATCTGATCTCAGTAAGTATTCAAATCCAAAACCAACATTTAAATGTCACATCCTGTTCGTGAATAACTGCTGATCTCGTTGACCACTTTACGACCACTACTCACCCATCTTTAAATGGCTCCATCTGCCTGTATAATCTCACAAACTTCATATCATCTCAGATTGTTGTCTCAAATATAACAGTGAGTTCCCTGGATTCAAATGTCCTGCACAGTGACCAAGATGCATCTGAGTACATTTGTGATGCAACTGTAAAAAATGCATTATGATGCTCTGACTCCATAATCTGATTGCAAAGGCTTAATATATTTTTTTAGATAAAATATTCCAAAACCCCTGGAGAAAGTTTCCTAAAGTATAGTTAAATCAGTGCCATGGAGATTTGAAGCCGTCACAAGAGTTAGGTAAGGTTTTTTTTTTGTATTTCACCAAGGTGTCATTATTGAATGAGCGTAGGGAGATTTATTTTTATGCATCACAATACCGAATGGGGGGGGGGGGGGGGTTAAGATGGGGAAAAAAGAATGAAAAACAGAAAACAGAGAAGGTCATCTAGAAAAAAATTGCACTTGGACTGCAAAAACAAAGTTAGGTTTATGCAGGCGCATGCACACCCAGAAAGACAGACCATAAACTTCTTCTATTTTAAACTTTAAAGAAATCCCCCCTGGCCACAAGGAGCACATTTCAATTTCCATGTAACACCAGAGGGGAATCTAAAACATGAATCTTCCCAACAAAGAGAAATCAAATAAATATTGCTATTGGGTGATGGACACACCAGACTATATACGCATACTTTGAAGCAGATGCACATAAACAAAATGCATACTGTCAAGCAGGTACTGCTGTTGGATGATGGACAGTCCAGGTATAGCCTATAAGTCAACACAAGCCTTTTTGTTCCCTTTGCTTCTTCAAATGAATACTTAGGAAGTGGAAGTTATAGTGTGATCGATGCCTGGGGGGTAACAAATGCCTTTCCCCAGACAAATCTTCAAGAGGATACGCACGTCCTGCCACCAACCTGCAATCTCTCGACAATTTTTTCAGTTAGAGGCGACAGGAGATTTTCAGAAAAAAATTCCAAACATTACTATTATTTTTTTGTTTTTGTTTTTTTACTCTTCAGAGGTCAAATCCCCATAAGATGCAGAGGTGTGTGGGTGTAATGCTTCCCTCGGCATCAAGTGCTTTCTCAAATTCAAACATACGGATTGTCCAATATTTCCAGGGGATTTTCCATTTTGCGGCTTTATTCTTCCTGTTACAGAGCATGTTGAGGAAGGGAGGCTTTTATCCTCGGTAAAGAGGAACACATAGCGTCTAGAAAATGCCTCCTCCCCTTGATAGTGAGACTTTGATCAAAAATGTGTCATAGCATTTTGCTTGAGCTGAATTATTCAAAGGTCAGTGAACAAAGCCGTGTTTGTGCTGGGCTGCCTTACAAAGGGTAGAATGATGGTAAATTGGCAAAGTGTTCACTGTGTCTCTGTGGGGAGCTGACCGCTGAGCCTCCCTCTCAAGGGACCATTTGGCATCAAACAGTGCAAGCTCCCTGTGATTGTTGCTGCTTCAGTCACGGCTAGGCTGTTACTTTCAAACCATCACCTTTATAACCTTTTCTGTTTAGAACATTATGTTGCTGCAGCTTTCAAGCACATAAAGAGATAAGACTACTAATTGAAAATATCTGGTATAGTTGGGTTATTCCCCAAACTGACACTGGATGTGTGTACAAACACATTAATACCCCTGGGAAATTTCCCTTTGCTAAAACAAGTTGTGAAGTGGGAGAAATTTTAATTTAATCATAAAGAAATACTTTAAAGTGTGTGGTGTATTTGTATTGAGCTGATCACTGATCACTCCAAAATAAAAAAGTATTGCAATCAAATGTCTTTGTAGGTCAAACATATTTGTATTCAATTCAATCTCAGTATCAACACTGGTGCTCCCTAAATTTGCAGGGGGTTAGAAGATGTTCTGTTAATACACTGGGCTATGGAAGAAGGTGCTGTGGTTTGATGAGAGAAAAACTGAACTGTCTGCTCAACATATGACGTGAAATATGTGGTGGAAAACTAAAGCTATAAATAACCCCCATGACATCACATTCATAGTGAAACATGGTGTTGGCAGCACTATG
Source organism: Micropoecilia bifurca (assembly GCA_903067075.1). NCBI lineage: Eukaryota > Metazoa > Chordata > Actinopteri > Cyprinodontiformes > Poeciliidae > Micropoecilia > Micropoecilia bifurca. The sequence goes on along the minus strand of CAEGAF010084746.1, from coordinate 62,020 downwards.
CTCAGTGGAGGCTTTGTTCAGGAGCTTATCAGATTTGATGAAAATATGGATGGCACAGAATGCAGAGCAACCCAGAAAGACAACCTGGCACAAGCAGTAAAATACTTGAGACAATAGTAGGAATTCACCTTCTAACAAGATAGCCAGTGTTAAAATACAACACAGCTGTTCAAAGCTACACATATTTAATTATTTATTTAGATTTTGACTGTGTCATTACAGCACAAATTCCATCCAAAATTTTTGGCAAAACTTGAGAGTTGCTGTTCAGTCAGTTCTCATCCAGTTTGACTGGGCTTTCAGATCTTCTGCAAAATATAGAAAGAGCAAAATCATGTGCAGAAATGGTTTACAAATTCTCCAAATATGTGCAGCTACAATTTGTAGGAAAAATGGTTCTACAAAAGATTGACTCAAATAGCAAATAAGACATCTATGCCACACTATTTTTTTTATCTTAAGAAGCCTGTTAATCATCATTCGATTTCTTTCCGAATGATGAATTTGAAGCCATTTACAATTATTATTCTTTAGGAATCCAAGTCCAACATCATATATTTCTTGCATCATTGTTCATCAAGAGTTCTCTACTCTAATTATTTGAAGTATCCCCTTAGCAACAGCTAAAGCCTATTCTGATTTCTCTGTGAGTAGGCCAGTGGAGAGGGTAAGAACAAGCCACAGAGTGGGGGAGGAAAGTAAAGAGATATCAGGGAAGAAGTAGGAGAAAATTGGTAACCTTGAGGGTTTGTGTAACTTGTGTACTGTATGCATAACAGCCTTCATTACACTTGAGCAGCTTCCATTATTCATGGCATGTTCCTTAAGAAAAACTCAAGTAGGTGTTTGAGTGTGGGGGTTGCGGATTCATATTTATTAAAAATGCAACCGCCACATATACACAAAAGTACTGCCAAGAAAGACAGGCAGGGATGTGCGGCAGAGCTTGTGGGCAACGTTACATGCAGGTTTACAACAGGACTTTGCCTCACAGTAAATGCTGCCTTTGATGTAGAAATGCACAAAGCAAACCTGGATGGGAATGATGGTTGTGAAATACATTTTGCAAAGGACACGCAACTTATATGTTTAGTTCTTTGAAAGAATATTTATACTATTTCATTCCCCCTCTCCCCCCAAGTACCACCACAGGCAGAGTACTTTATTGATATTTTAGTGCTTTATTGATATTTTTTCTTATTGATATTTAAGAAAAAAGAAAACAAAATAAAATAGAATGAAACAAACGTAAGAAATGAAAATGTAAAACAAATTATTCTGCCCCATTGTTTAAACTGGGGAAAAAAAGTTATACGTGGTTTTCTGAAATTTTCCCAAACATAAATCTAAAAAAGTTTTGCATGCATTTTTATTCAGCTCCTGTGATTCAGTACATTGTTAAAACTTCCTTCACTTCAACTACAACAAAATGTATTTTGGGGAATGTCTCAAGCTGTCATCTATCCAGGGACTAAAATTTTGGCCCACTCTTTGCATAATAGCTCAAGCTCAGCCAAATTAGATTAAGAGCATCTCCATAGATTCCCAATTAAAGTCAGCCCTTTTAGAGGCTGTAGCAGGTTCTCTTCCAGATGTAACTTGTATTTTGTTCCATCTATCTTTGATAAATTCAGTTTCCCTGTCCCCACTGAAGAACAGCACTTGTTGTCAATACGTTGCAAACTTTGTGTGTTTTTTATCATTTTCTTTGAAAATATATTAATCCAAAAAGCAAAATAATATATTTTTTTCTTAGTTTAAAAATTTCAACAAATGTCCCTTATTTGTCAAGATCTTGGGTTGTCTTTGGTTTTCTGGGGTTTGTAGTTTTGTTAATTTGTTCTCATGTGTTCTAGAAAACAAATGAACAAACAAGATCAACCTTGTTTTTGGTTTTCTTTAGTTGAATATATTCTTAGTAATTTCAGGTTGTTTTTTTTCCTTGTGCTTAGTTATTCTTCTCCATATTAGTTATCCAATTAGTTATTCTCCATATTTCTGTAAATTTGGGTTAATTTTTTTGTTTAAAAAAATCCTAAATTTGACATCTGTATAAGCCCAATCAACCCACTGAAGCATGAGAATAATACTCATTATTAAAACAAGCCAATGTGCTTCAAATCATGATGTTTATTTTGTGGTTCTAAATAAATCTAGTTTAGCTGAGCAGAAGCATTTACTTAAGGAACCTTTTGGAAAAAAGATGTTCTAGGAGTGATTTTACTACACTATAATTTTACTTTTCCTTTGGTATTATTGTTCCAAAGAAAAACTCCTCTTACTTGAGTAAAATGTATGTGCACTAACCCTATGTGTGTTAGTGCACATAGGGTTTAGGAGAGAAATTTTGTTGAACAATTTCAATGGAGATGATGTGCAAGTATGCCGATAACCCAAATATGTGACAGGAAAGAATTACACATCTGAAGGTTAACGCTCATGGCCTCTTTAATCAAAACTAGTTCAGTCACTACTGGAGCTGAAAATCCAGCTTAAGCATACAAGCAAAGTTGTTCTTCTGCATTCTGAAGTCACTGCACACCTGTTCAGTTTTTAAGAATATGTTTATTTAATATCTATTCTTTAATGTTTCATTCGCCTTTAAAATATTAAATGATATACCCTTGATTTTTGTTTCACTAACAAGATTCACTACTATTTATTTAGGGGATAATCTGTGAGTAGCTTTCTTTACACAAATCAGTCAGGCAAAAATTATGTAAGACATGAATAATTCTTAATATTAGTTCTTAATATTTCTTCTGTCAAATAAAAGGAATAAAACGCTGTATTCAATTAAAAAAGATTTGAGCTCATCTGGGTCATTCCGAACAAACAGAAGTGAAACTAATTCCTATTCAATTGTTACCATCAAGTGAAGCAAATAAATAGAAATGGTGAGCTGTTTGCTTTTTTGTGCCCCAAATTCAAATTAAAATTGACCTCAACAGGCTCCTATTATTGCTGTACGCCTCTGTAAGCATGAGTGTGATGAGCAAAGAATGGCGATTTATTTTCTGGAGGACAAGAGAAAGGGCCAATCACACACACACACACACACACACACACACACACACACACACACACACACACACACACACACACACACACACACAGACAAAAAACTGTATATGTTTCAAAAAGATCACTCTCTTTAACTGTTATGCTCCCCACCAGGCTTCCTGTTGAGCTTAGCTTTCACCCTTTCTTCCCTCCCTTCTCCCTTCCTGTCTTTCTCAGCTTTTGCAAAGGTGTAAATTGGATACAGATAATTTAACATTACTATCCTGGGAGCAAGTGCCATCTGGTAAACGTCCGCCCCCGACATCAAGTGCATTGCAGAGGCATCCAAACGTCAGAGTGAACCATCATGCAGTTGTGAGTGAGTGAGGACTTAGTCTTTTGCACTTTAACAACAATTTTAGTTGGTCTTTATTTACATGGAAACTTAAGTAATGTTTACCAAATGTATCACTACTGAATCTTAAAAGGATTTTAATTTTATCAGTTAAAAATTAACAACAGTTTTTTTTTCTTTAGTGATATACACTTAGCTGTCATTTTTATTACCTGCTTTCAGGCTCTTACTGTATCATAACCTTTACCTGAAAATGATTTGTTTTGATGGTATCGGTTTTTACACAAAACTGTAAAACAAAATGTAGAGCATTATTTATTCATTTTTATTTAAAACCACAAGATAATAATACTGCTGCTCAATGATATATTTATCACAAGTAATGTTCTCTTTAACATTTATGTTATTTTGATATGTACTGTACATAGGGGAGTGTTCTCAATATGTTTCTTTTAGCTGAAGACTTAAAGATTTACAAATTACATTCCAGTTCAGTCATAAAAGAGAACGATTATATATAAAGTCTTAGTTACAGCACTTGTAAGTTAACAAAAAAATATATAATCTATTTAGGTGGTTAAAGGAACAACCATAGAGAAAGAGCCCATTGATTTTTTTTAGCAGTTTTCATATAATTGTGCTTATTATGTGGAATGCTATCCCCTTTTGCATGCTGATTTTTTTTAGAATAGTACTAATGGCATAACAAGCTAATAATAGCTAATAATTAGTGAAGTTAGCTACTTAGCAATCATACTGGTTGAAGCTTGCCAATTGTAGTTTTAAAGCTGTGTTGCCTTAATAAGACTGATTGGTGGTGTGACTTTACTTTCCACACCATGACTGTCCTTGACAAATTTGTCTTTGCCATAAGTTTTCAACTAACTGGCAATCAGCACAGGTGGGGCTGGGGGCTTTATAAGTCTATGCTTTAAACACACTGTGCTCCCTTCAGGTCTTTTTCTTAAATGTTCTCTAAAAGTCTTGTGGACTGTACAAATGAAAAACTGGAACAGTTATAAAACTGACACATTTCAAAATCCTTGTGAATCTTGATTTTTGAGGCAGGACCATGCCAACCTGTTTCCATTTATGTGGTTTTGCATCTTTTCTCTTCAATCCTGATGGATCATACATACAAACATACATACAACACAATGAGCGCATTCCATGAGATTCCTAACATAAACCCAGTAATTGACTGGGGTTTGTTATGACCCAGACATATAATGAGACAAAATGCCTGCATAAATTTTTGAAAAGTGTTAATGGTCCTCTTTCCTGCTCACTTGTCCTGCAACACACACAGCTGATTAGCAGTTGGCATTTTGTCTTGGCTGTGTTCACAATGACCAAAGCAACATTACAATCTCAAAGATGCCCTCCTGCCCGGCTAATGGTCAGAACACAATGGCTGCTCAACCACTTGATGGATCATTGAAGGAGTATGTGTTATTTGGCATTGTGCCTTTATGGTCACTTCACTTGTGAGGGGTGTGTGAATGTGTGTGCATTTGCTTATGAATGTGTGTGAAACAGGGAGGCAAAGGCACTCCTTATCCTGTGGCTGTGGGCTCCCACAGACCTCTTAATGCAAGCAGTACTGCCAAGGACCCGCAATGTCATATCCATCAGAGCCGATTTTCTGTCAGGGCCAGACAAAGGTGTTGACATCTCAACACCACACAGTGAGTGAGGAGACCATTGAAATGTCAGTTACCTGACACACACCCATGCTCTCGAAGATGGGCGGTAGCCGGTGATTGTCAGTTGGTAACTCAGGAAAAAGGCCACTGCATATATGAAGCTGAGGAGGAGCACTCCACTGAGACTCAATGAATGTGGGTTTTTTTAAATCTGCTCAAGCGAGTGTTCAGTTGGTACAATCGCACCTGTCAACTGTGGCAAATCAGAGCTCATCAAAATTATTTAAATTATTTTTGTCAGCCTACTGAATGTTTAAAATGAATTTACAAAATTCCAAAGGTCCATTGCAGGAAAATCAGAAAAAGTTGCACTTATCAGATGGTATTACAAAGACAACTGTAAAATAATCAAAAAGTAGGGTACAAAGAAAGGAAGAAAGAAAGGAGAGAGGAAGAAAGGAAGGAAGAGAGAAAGAAAAAAAAAGAAAGGGAATCAGGTTGACTGCTTTACGACACTGGGTCTTACATATTAAGTTTGTACATATTTTTCTGCTCTATGCTGGGTTTCCATACAAATCCACACACGAAAAACACTTCTCAAATTCTAATCCTGTACAACTATATCCAATATGAATCTGGAATGTATGTTTGGTTTTCAAAAAGATGCATAGAAAATAATTAATTTGATTTCAACCATTATGTTTTTTTTTTAAAATTCGGAATCATGACATATATTCAGTTTCACTGGCACCATGTGGAGATTGGCCATCTAGACGGAGAAACATTCTCTCTTTGTACTCCCTTTTACAGTGAGAAGTCTCACTGCTGCAATCCAAAGTGGCTGCAAGACAGATTGAGCTCCTTGACTGATTCTTAAAAGGGACAGCTGTCAAGGTGAGAGGATATGAAAGCCTCAACTGTACAAATCCTAAGCCTTTTTTCCAAGTGGTCAAAAATGGAAGCAGGCATTGCTGAGTATTTGGTTGTCATCAAGGGCAAAGATTAACATATCAGTCTGGTCTGCTTAAACTGAAGGACTTTTTCTTCTTTTTGACATTCACAGCTCATACCAGAGATGGATAAAATAAACTGTCTGTGTGTAATGGATACACCAAGAATTACAATCTGGAACAAACTGTATAACTATAGTAAAATAGGTTATAATAACTGAGACTCTAAATATCTAAAAACTAATGAATAGGCCAATAAACTGTACTTTAAAAAACGTGTGGTTAAATGCAAAATTATAATTGCTCAGAGGCTTGTCTGGAAACTCAACATGAAAATAGAATAGTAAAGCAAATCCTGTTAGAATTATACAAGACTTTTAAGATGCACAATACATTGACCTGCAAACACTATATAAGATCAATATCAAAATTGTAAAAGACTGCTTAGATGCAATAACTTGTAGGTTATGATGTTTCAGATGCCATACAATTAAACTGTGCTTGTAAATAATATTTATTTATGCTTAGACCTGAGATACATCTTAGAGGTCAGACAGACTAGCATAGACATCATAATGATCATAAACAACTGGGATTGAGTGGTCTGCAGATCATGCAGAGATGAAATGATGGATATACTGAACATAGCAAATTGTACACTGAGATGTCAAGGAGGAGGAAAAAAAAGAAACCTCACAGAAGACCTGCTAAAGAATAATATCCATTGGGTTAGGCTTGCTTTTGGGAAAAGTTTCCATTATTTCATCAAGGAATACTCTTTTTTTAACATTCTTGAAATTGAGCACATAAAGATCCCACAGGAACATTTTGTCAGCAAATCAGGTGATGAAACCAGAGACCTATACCAAAAGCAAGTTCAAATGTATAACTAATGAGAAGGGAGACTTGTCGTCAACCTGTATCTACTTGATAAAGATCACTTTAACAAGTCTGGCAAAACATCTTGCAGTATCTGACCCCCTGCCGCAGATCACTCACGCAAAGGGAACACCCGTAGACTTCAAAAGACCCCTGGAAAATGTTGTAGTCAAAGCCTGGCATTTAGTCAACTGACAACAGCGGCAGGTGATTGACTAGAACATCTCTGTGCAAAGCAGCTGACCTTTCAATAATCTGTCCACAAGTTGTTTAATTCACTCATTAACTGCTCTCCACTAAATTTGGGTTGTGTTGTTTTTTGATATAACTAAGAGTTCTTGAAATGTTATTGCGGTAAACAATTTAAAAAATCTTAATGGAAATAGCTGTGCTTCAGCTTTGTCACTGCTTGACATTTTAAGAGGTTTGCTTAGTTAAAGACTGACCTGCACAAATCAGCAGTGCTTTCGAATTACATTGTTCATCACATAATGGACTTTATATGTTGAAAAATCTGATGTTAGTCTATATTTTGTCAAAAGTAACAGTCTCCCACTCAGACAATTGGTCTCACTATTGAGTAACTAAGACACTAAAATACACTAGCAAGATTACCAGTATTTTAATGAACACATCCTAACAGAATGCCTTCCTTTGAAATGGAGACCTGGCAGTACTGTTTTGCCATTATTGACACAATGCTGCCTTTTATAATTTCTGAATCATTATATGCATTTCAAAAACAATTTCTTTACTGTATCCATAGTGGTCACTGCACCTCTGTTTGGCCTCTATATGAAACTACAAAGCTTTGTTATCCAATCTCTGCAAACCTTTCCCACACTTCCAACAACTCACTGTTCACCATTTGCTAAAGAAAATGAGATTATAGCTTGTCAAGCTGACATTTATTGGACATAACAGAGCTCTGTTTGAAACATGACTATCTTATTGCACTTCTTCGGAGACTGACTCAAATACACCAACTTCCCAACTGTTATTCAAGCTATATTTGTCTTCAATTTAATAGAGCAGCTTCTTTCACAGCAGAATGTTGGAGTAAGCCATCCCACCCCAAAAGTGCCTTCAAGGCAATCTCTGTCTTTCATTGCAAAATGAAATGTATGTCACCAAGACATATATTTTTCTGTTCCTCTTGATTTATGGACGCAGACTATTTTTTTTAGCCACATCTAGCAAAGCTTCTTTATTTAGCTTTAGTTTCTCTTTATTTTTTAGAACATTTGTTCAACTATGTTATTTGAGTGTAACACGATTAATGTGCTCATTTATTCCAGAAGTTATTACTCCTGGCCTCCTTTTGATATGGGAGCAACAAGACTTGGCTACGTTTAAGCGAAAAGGGAACACAGTTTTTGTCTCCTAAAATAAAAATACATGCAAGCAAAATAATAAAATCAAGCTGAAGTTACTTCCCTTGTAAAAAAAAAAAAAGTCACCAGTACTGAACACCTAACCTATTTCCTTTGAAGGAAAAACACTAAGACTCTGTGTTGACATTTACTATACTGTTGTCCTCAACGAAGGACATCCAGAGGCCATGATCAAATATCTTTTCCTATTTTAATGGGTGGTAGTAACCTCTTACATCAGCACACCTCCACTTAGATCCATCAGCACACTTCCACTTAGACCTGCCTGTTAGTCTCAGTTGGTTGCTCTTTCCTCCCAAAGGAAAAACACCATAAAACAGGAGAAACCTTTAGGGGCAATACAACCATGCATGTGTATCCATGCATGCTAAACACACACAAGTACAGACAGACATAAAGAGAGAGAGACTCAAGAAACTATTTTTGTCTGAATAAGAGCCGGGTGACTCAGGTGAGGATTTCATTCAATACCATAGATTTAAATAATGCAAAATAAAAAAGTTTTGTAATATTAGCCACTGTTTTCTTATACAAATGTAGTGGTTTGTATGAAAACATTCTCATAAACCTTGGGGTTGCATTTAATAGGGTGTAGGAAACAAACTAAAACATCCAGAGTACTAAATGTAACAAGCTGCACAAGATAATCCTGTCAGCCACAAGACAGAAGTTGTAATTGTTGCTGGTTAATAACAAAGCAGTAGAAACAAATATACTTGTTAGACAAACTGGAATGACAGTTTGACTTTCAAATACTTTGTTAGTGCTTTGGCCAGCACTGGTGTTGTGAAATACAGATACAGCATTAATTACAGAATGATAGTTGTCATTGTTGATTCCTTCCACTGTGTTGAACAGAAGTGTTTATTGTAATTTTAGAGAGTGATCTAAATGCCAGACACCGTCAGACTTGAGATGCCTTCTCGACTCTGTGCGATGTTTCAAGAGCACAGAAACAAACAACGCTCCAACTTTGAGCACTTTGAGAAGGCGCTCAGAGCAGGAAGCTGTTAGGTTCTGGCTAAATTTGAGGTTGAGGTGTATTTAAACAAATCTCTGGGAGGGGACGAGATCAATGCGGATACTAGACAGGTTGGGCGTAGGAGATTCATATTTTCCTGGAGCAGAAAACTTATTTTCGATTGAATTAACATGCTTTTCATAGTCCTATTTTTATAATGTTATTATGATTACTATGATTATGATGATTCACAGGGCTGCACAGTGGCGCAGCTGATAGAGCTGTTTCCTTGTAGCAAGAGGGTTCTGGGTTCGATTCCCGGCCCCAGTCTTTCTGCAAGACGTTTGCATGTTCTCCCTGTGCATGTGTGGGTTTTCTCTGGGTACTTCAGCTTCCTCCCACAGTTCAAAAACATGACTTCCAGGTTAATTAGTCTGTCTAAATTGTTCATAGGTGTGAGTGTGTGTGTGTATGGTTGTTTGTCTTGTGTGTATCTGTGTTGCCCAGCGACAGACTGGCGACCTGTCCAGGGTGACCCCCCCTCTCACCCGGAAGGGCCAGGGGTGTAAAGAAAATGGATAAATGATGATTTGCAAGTCAGTATGTTTGGTATCCCCAAAGCACATGATACACACATCCAGTGCGTCATGCACATGGGTGAAGCTATTCTCCTGGTATAGAGTGTCCGCTGACATTTGCATATTTACACAATGTGATTGCATAGCATCTAAGAATGTATCTTTAACTCTTACATTTCTCAACATAATCTGTTGATTCTATAGAGTGAAATCCAAGGGGTTTTTGTATCTTCTAGTGAGACTATGCTGCAAACATGAGAAGCAAAATGACTTCCAGGCTAGAATTAATAAAGCATTAAAAGCATTAAAAGCATTAAAAATAGAATAGGAAAAGCATTAAAAATAATGGTTAGGAAGACACACAGGAGGTGAAATATGGGAACTGTGAGATCGGAATGTTTTGTTAAAACATTCTGCAAATCTGTTCACTGAACAGAAGGACACTGCATGTACAATAAAAATGTTGTCTGTTTTCTGTTTATACATTTAACCTGTAGTTTGGCAAAGATATATTTGAGGAGAATTTTGAATGTCTTTGAGAAATGTGGTTGACACAAAACCCTGAGAAAAACAACTGTAAATAAAGAAAAATAATGATCAAAAACAACAGCGTGGGTTGTTACATCCAGTCCATTTTATATCTGTGGCACAACATACCCAGTTCCAGTTTGTCTTCAGCATGTATTGTAACTGCTAAGGAAAATCCTGCTTCTGAGTCGTATTGATTTGAGGGTTCCAGTCCACTGTTTATTCGAATTCACCACCAGGTGCTTGTGTGGAAATGCGTCTGTTTATGCTGTCGTGTGTGTGTGTGTATGTGTGTGTGTGGGTTTGGGAGGTGGTGGTGGGGGGGCTCAGCATCGATCCCCCACTTTGTTCCAATTATCAGTAAGGTTATAGAGCCTAATACTGCTACTCACGCAAGCATTAGAGCATCACAGGCAAGAACATCTTAAAATGGAAGGTTGGGAAAATAGATGGTGCAGAGAGAAGGAGGGAGTGAAAAAGAAGAGCTCTGAGAAAGCGAAACACAATATGATGCAATACAAAAATTCAGGGTGTTTTTTCTTTTATTTACACACCCAGTGTTAGTTTGAGGACACATCCCTGGACAGCTTCTATACAGTGGATTCCCCATTGCATCATTTTGGGCTAGTCAGGTAAAGCAGAAGAAACACTGTATTTGTATGTAAGGGATTACATAACCTGTCATTATGGTGAGCTTCTCTCTTTCTGTATTCAGTCGGGAAAATAAGTATTTAATACATCAGTGTACTTTCTCAGTTCTCCCTCACCCCCAAAGAGTAATCAATGTTTGAAGACAATTTATGTTGAAAAAGGGTTCAGAATCAATTTTAAGCAATGTATCATAAACAATTTTAAGCTATGTATTTAAATAATTTTCATAGAAGATGTCCCCAAATCATTGTTAAAAACTAAGGTATTTTTCAACTAATAAAATGCATTTCAGAAAGCATGCCAATTCTTTAATTTCTTGTGCTACTCCACATTACATATGTGGTAATTGAAGGACTTGTTTTTGGCTTCTTTGTATGTGTGTATTACTTAGGTTGATACAAAAGTAATGGGTATGGTGTAAATTTCATGTCTATTTTCCCCTCTGTGTTCCTGTTATTATGGTTAATTTATGTCCTTTAATATGACAATGCCTTGTTGTTAGGTTCATAACAAAGCAAGTCATTTTATTTATGACATGGATGTGCTCTCAATCATTTCCAAATGTTCTCCAAGTTCACTGATGACTTTGGAGTCTTTTTCTTACATGATCCGTTATCCTTACATGATCTTAATGAATGGTGGTGCTTATAATTTTGGCTTGAGATTTTTTAATTAAAATGTGATGTTTTGAGGTTACAGTGCCTCTCTCTAGATTTAAGCTTAAACTGTAATCCTAAAATGATTTATGGCTCACAACAACCCAACACTTCTGTTTTGTTGCCCCAAGACATTAGTCATTAATGCTTTTGAGCATGTATACTTGCTGACTGGCTTTTTTTCTCTGGGTTGCCAATGGACACCCACGGTGTGAATTAAAAGATTTAGTGTTGTTACCAATTGATTTTCTCCTTGCACGCAGTCCCGCCTGCATGGTTTGTGTGTGCATGGGAGTGTGTTGAGTGTGCAGCTCCACAGCAATCAAGTGTAACCCATAAACCTCTTGCTGCAAGTCAACAATGCTGACACATCGTGCAGATATTGATCACATCAAGTTTAGAACAACATGCTGTACCACAGAGACTTTGAAATGGTCTTAGACCAAAGCATGATGTATTGGGGTTTAACAGCAAAGCAAAGAAAAAGTGCAACCTATAGAAGAATGGATGGCAATAGCCAAAAACTGGAGAGGAGTTTGATGCAAGGGAAAAGAAAATTAAATGAATTTGTATTAGCGTGCGTGTGTGTGTGTGTGTGCGTGCGTGTGTGTGCATGAAAACTTCTCTTGCGGTTAAAGCCGCATTGTTTGATTCCACTGATTCCACAGCGAGAGCCGCCAGGGACTTGTTGCCAAGGTTCAGCCAATTGAATTAGGGATTTGCAGTTCCCTCCTCTGTCCAACCCTCCTGACCATTTCCTGTTTCTCGCGATCCCCGAGGACCCTTTCTCTCCATTCAGCTGCAGACTGTAATTGTATTTAGGATGCTTGCGCAGAGCCCAGTGGAGTACATGACGAGGAGAGGGAGAGAGTCAAAGACTGATAGAAAGAGAGTTGAAAAGATTCCTAAACATGGCCAGGGGAATAAAAACGAAGTGAAATAATGTAGATGAGGAACATTTCTTTAGAAATAGAAGCCTGTATAAGCAAGGGAGAGGAAACTGTTTGTGGCTGTTGGGAAAGGAGACCCACAGACGTTATACCCATCCAAATGAAATACAAGGTCATTTCCCTCATTAGATTTCCAAGCCTAGGCCAGCTGGAAACAGCTAGGTTTAAGTACTGCCCATACTGTATGGCAGGAATCTAATAGAATATAATATCCAAAGACATCATGGCAAGAAAAAAATATTTTCCTTCCTCTTCAACCAAATTTAAAAGCAGTAATATATTTGACAGTTATCATTAAGCTAGAAATGCATAATGTATAAAAGAAACAGAAGTTGCCAACCACATTCTTAGATTCACACCTCAATTATAACAGCTATCCTAAATGACCGATTTAGCCAAATTCATAAACAAACTGCTTTCTGTTTGTCTTAGAAATCATGTTTACATAATAGGTGTTAATAAATTCAGCTGCAAATTAATTCATCACATTAGCTTAGGAATTAGTCTAGGTTTAAATGACAATACATTTCCTGTATTAACATAACCACAGGTGTAGCACACTGGGAGCCTTGGCATTAAAAAGGTTTCTGTACGTTCATGTTTTGTGAAATATCACCTGCTCCAAAGACCTTTTGCTTGGGGACCCCCTGACGTTTTTCCCCTCATAACCTTCCATTTGTGGTTTCTGTGCATAAAGACCCAGGACACAATACTATGAAGACCTTTGCCATTACAGTGTATATAAATGGTATCTCATTGAGTGTTCTTCCTCGGTTAAATAATGGTGAAATGAAAAACCTAAAAATAAAACTTAAATTCAGCTTGTTTGTTATTGTAGGTGCCTCTTCTTTGTTGAATTAGACTGGTGTCATATATGAGTCAGTATCATTATAAGACAGACACTCTGTCTACTGTCAAGGCTTTATAATAAAGCTTATTGTGCCTTAGATTTTGCTGAACCATCTTGATGATCACACTTCCCAATTTCACAAATTTCTATTACTACATTAAATTTATGCGTTATTTATAATTATTGCTCCCATTAACTTTGAACCATCTCTCCTTTTTAAATGAGCAGAAGGTTTTTGTGTTTAAATACTGATGGCACCATCAGTATTGACAAAACGTTGCCAGTAATATTTTCCCCTCCTTTTATTTAAGGTACAGCTTAATATATCTTTCTGTGTTTAATATTCATAAAGCAATTTGTACTTTCCCTTTTATCACCTTCAGCTTTATTTCCTACACAAAGTCATCAATGACCTATTGCTGCCATTACCTCTCTGTACTCAATATTTCCTTTCCATAGAAAGTACTGGAGGAACAAAGGTTCCAAGTCAAAGTTTACTTATTATGCACACAAATGTAAATTTCATTGCAGCAGAAAGCAAATATTACCACCCAAACTCACTGAAATGTATGAAAACATAGGAGAACAGAAATATCACCAGAGAGGAACATAGCCTAAAATATAAGACATGTCCCTGTGAAAACAGAACAACACACCACTCAGCTAATGAACACATTAAAAAACAGTACTAAGAAATGGAAATATAACAAAAAAGAACTTTGTAACTGTTCTGCCTTATGACCCTGATGGTTGCTCACATTAAGACTGATTCTGCTGGAATTTCTTTATGTTAAGAGGAAGTCATGTTTCCATTACCTGCTCAGGAGGAGATATTGTGGTAGTGATAATAACGCGATAAAATCAACTCCCTTCCCTCATCACAGGCCTGTACCAACTTAGGAACGGCTGTTAAGTCAAAGGCCTGCAGTCAGGTGGGCTTCCTCACATAATGCTTTATACCCACCAATATTATAAACTGAATTTAACTCTACTGTATTATAGCTACGATTAAATTGGAAAGAATTTGAATCTGTCTAGATTTTTAAAGCTGTTTGACTTACAAAGTGTCTTGAGATGACTTTTGCTGTGAAGAAGCAGGGTATAGATATACTGAATTAATGGATGTTATCAAGATGTGTGAAAATACATCATCAGTTCATCTAAATCACCAATAACTATGACTACAGGAGATTAAATACTGATACACATATGGGTCACAAATCCATATTAGTCAAATTTCCATTGAAACAAAATTGAAATACGACATTTTCTGAACATCAGGTAAATCTGACCAGCTCTATACTGCTGGTTACTTGCTTTGACATAAATGTCTTCCAGGCCATTAATCTGAATGCTTTTTGATTGGAGGATGTTGCTTCGTTTTAATTCACTATGTCACTGTGAATGTCACACTGGAGTTCAAATCAAATTTAAAACACTAAGATCCAGGAAATCTGGAAGTCTTCATTAAAATGTATGTCTTCACAGTTAGTTTGTGCATTACTTTAAAAGAGAGCAACCCACTCTCATTATCAAAGATATAACATGCTTTGTTCATTGTATTCAATGACAATGTCCCATTCAGAAAACCTAGACTATCTAAAACCCTCTCTGACGTTGTCTACTGGCTCCCACCCAACAGAACCATAAAGCTATCGTTGAAGGTGTCCAACAGTTTTGTCTGACATGTGTTGGTCAGGGGCTCCCCTTCTGTTGCACTGCTTGGATCAAAGAAGGATGCTGCTCCACCCATCTGCGTCACGTTTAATTTCTCACATGCTCAACAGGCCTTGCCTGCATGGATGGTGAGGATGTGACACACACACGTCTGCCCACACACAGAGAAGAAGTAGGGGGAGATTTATAACATGGCATGGGATGACAGAGAGTTGATTCAGGTACACTGATGCATCACAGAGAGCAGAATCAGACATCAACGCTAGGACACAGCAACCAAATCAGAAAGCATATGGGATTAATGCCCTTCCCCTCCTCTAATGCTACTGTTTCTTCTTCATCCACTAAAGATGAGAGCCCTCCTTGGTCTTGCTTTGATGACCAGGTGCTAGCCAGGTGGTGTAGAATGACAGGAGGCAGCTCTGTGTGTGTGTTTGTCTGATTGTATGTATGTGTGCTGCTGTGATAGAGGAAAATCCATTCCCGCAGTAATGAGAGAGGTGCCAACTGCTCTTCCATCTGGCACTGAGAAAACTTTCTCTCTCCCTCCCCCTTTCTTCATTTTTCACCCATACATTTCTTATCATCTGCTCATTGCCTGTACTTTACTATCATCTATTTTGATGGTTAAAATGTATTATCACCAGATTAAACACATACATTATGCAATGATCATTAGACCTGGAAAATTGAAGATGATTTTGACATAGGTACACTGGGGTACTTAAAATTCAACTAGGTCTAAAAAGCTCATAAATAACCTTTGCCTGTGACTTCATTCATAAATTTGCTAGAAACAAGAAGCAGCATTCTTTTAAGAAATATGGTTCATAAATACTAAATATAAATATCAGTCAATGTAAATATTAAGGTAAATAGATTATAACAGAATCTAACATTTTTAATCAATCAACAAATCAATAATTTCTCAAGTAACTAGGATTTTTGGCAACAATTTTTTTTTTGTAGAATGGAGGATTTTGCTTTCAGAGAACTGTATGTTTGAAGCCAAGTAAAAGTTGGCTTGTGTGAAGAAAGGCATTGCTGTGATGCAGATGCCAGTGGGATTAAAGCACATTTGTCAAAATCTTCTGCAAATATAACCAAGCACCTACCAAATAAATGAAGAAACTTTCAGCTAATTTGGTTTTTATTTCTTTAAGTACTTTTTGCTCAACACATATATCACTGACCTATGTTTACCCAACCCTATATTTAAGGAATGAATCACATAGCAATAAATGATAAAAGGAATAAACAAATTAAATAATAGAAAAGAGTAACTTGGATATAAAACTAAGTAAACGTGGCATATTTTGAGCCAACCTTTTTTTAGAAATTAAAATATATTAATATTTAATAAGTCATTCCTGAATTTAAACTGTATTGTTAAAAAAATAAATTAATACAAATATGTGTAAGTCGCACTGAAGCATTTAAACATGAAGAGGAATTTTGTCCACATTGATGATATGATCCAGTGATACATTGTGTTGTACATTTAGAATCCAGCATACATGAGCCTGCACTGTGCAGTCACCATTAAAAAGCTATCCTAATATTCAGTGATGATTTAAACAAAACAATATTTAGAGCATATCACAAACATATTGTTATCACAATGTCAATGTGAGCAATATTCATATCGGAAAGGACTGCTTAGAGTGCAGTAATAGTTGGCTAACATATTTCAGGTGTTGGGTACTTGTATTTTAATGCTAATGTAGTATTTAGCCAGGTGGACAATCTGACACCAGATGCTCACACTGGACACTAGTGGCATTACTCAAAATGCCAAGGGTCAAAGGGTCATGGAAGCACAGACACGAAAGAGAGTAAAGAAGAAAATAGATATAAATAGCAGCTAATATCGTTATCACAATATTTGCCAATATTGTTGCCATCGCAGGATTTTCTAATATTCTGCAGCTCTAACAAGAATAATTCTCAAATACATAAAAAAACATACCTATAACATTCAAAAAAATAATGCAGATTAATTGTCAACAATATGGCAGCAGTGCAAAATTATTGTTAGTTACATTGTAACATATATCGCAGGGTTAGAAAGCGATTCACAAAGTCATTGTTTTCCAGTATTGTGCGCCCCTACAACTATTGTGACTACATACCATTCAGACAAGCATTATTTACTCCTTACATTGAGTAACCTCCCTCTTGTGCTATTCAATCCCCCTCCAGATTAACATGCATGCACACGGTGACGCACAAGGAAATGCAGAGAAGCCCAAAACTGAACACACACACAGGAATAGGACACACATTAATTGACTTTCCAGCTTCTTTCCAGGCATTTTGAGTGACAGGGGCTGCCGGGGGAGAGTGATAATGATGAGGCAGCTGGCAAATGGGCTGATGGGTAATGAGGGACCCGGTTTTGGCAGCCGATAGTTAGACGCTGAATTAAACACCATCTACTGCGTGCTAAACATGCTATATACGTTCAATATGCTATTTTCAGGGTGACAATGATGCTATATTTAAATATGGATAATTAAACTGAATTCATCTGCCACGTGTCACAGCAGTTTCTATCAAATATTCAACAGACAAATTTTAACAGCATAGGTGTTTCACTGCACCACACTTGCTTTCCTTTCTGACCACTCTCAAATAAAGGTCACTAGAGTTGATAAAACCTTAAAGAAATAAAACCTTTCTTTTTCCTAATCTGAAAATATGTGTCATTATTTGCCAATTTGTTCTTGACATGAAGCCTAAATGTAATTGTTACATAAGATATTTGTCTTTATCTTGTGACTGTTTTTTTTTTTTCTTGAAGCAGTGACATTATTCATCCCAGGCTTATTACATCACCACCTGTCCTTTTGTGTTTATCTATAATTATTATTTTTTTGTTATTAAATGTTCACATACTGTTTTTAATTTATAACATCAACTCATGCAATAGCAATGAATTATTGTCTCAACAAAGATAATTGAGCAAATTACAAACAAAAGGTAATAAATGAAACACATTGGATTCATCAGAACAGCTTTGTAAATGTATGGTTTTAGTTTTGGTCAATTAGTTTTGAAAAAGCAAACACGCCAATTTTAAGGCCAATGGAATAGAAATCACTAACATTGTTTATTGATCAGATGTCACAGCTCAAGTTGTTGGTGATGCTCAGAAAAAAATTAGGGCTTGTACATAAGCAACTGTGTCAAATTACCATGAAATACAAGCAGTGCAGCAAAGTGTCCAAGCCTTTTTACACATTTTAAAATTTAGATCAATACTGCCGGGAAAAAAAAGAGCATTTTAGAAGTGGCTCTATATTTACAGCTTAGCTTTTATTACACACTAGTCCCATCCAAAAATAAAACAAGTTATTTAATCTGGCAACAACAGGACTAAAATTTAATTTCTGACACTGGACAAACTGTTAGAGGCATGTTGGAAGATCTTATGAGAACCCGTGAGGGGTATTTCTTCACACCTTGGGTAGTGAAAGAGATAAAGGAAGGTAGTTGTTCTTGCCTTGGGTGCTTAGAGACAGTGACAGACATTGTCCATTTGGGATGCTATTAGAATGATGTAGTGCTGAGGTTTCTGCTTACAATGGGATGCTGTATGCTCTCTGTTTACTATAGGCCATAACATGTATTTACTACAACCAGCATCCATGGGCTGACATGTAATAGCTTTTTACTAACCTCTAACTCCTAACTAACTAAATGCTGTAACTCAGTGCCATACTTCTATTTTACTCTATAAGTGCTGCCTGAGCTACTGCTTTTCCTCTGAGGCATCGGAATGGGTGACATATTTTGCTTTTAGGTCTGTGGTTTTAATTGCTTGTGCTCTGCCATCTTAGAACACTCGTGGGTTCAGTTTTCAGCAGGATCAGAAGCCTTTGACTGTAATTTGTTTCTTTGTTCATTTAAACGCCTGTGGATACAACCTATTTGCACTTGCACACAGCATAAGTAGGAAAAAAAATGCTAAGGTACACCAAGCAACCATATTTGTGTTTATTTATATTTATAACTACTGCGTATAAAAGAAAAGGAAAGGAAGATTTTCGATTATAAGTTCAAAAATATATGTTTGCGTGTGTATGTGAGTGGCCTTGTATTTGATACATTGTAAGGACAATTTTCCTAACATATGCTAGGTTGTGAGGACCCACTGCTCCTTCTGGGACAAAAGCCCAGCAGTCATTTTCCTGGTCCTCTTTTTCTCTTCTATTGATTAGGAAGTGGAACTGGAAGATTTTGATCAGCCCTGACAACATGACACAAATTAAAAAATCTGATCCTTTTCACGATACTTACAGGGCAAAGCGACAACACTTAGCTGTTACCAAGAGAAGACGACTTACTGGTAGCACAATATAATAAATACACCTTACTTAGCCTTATTTAACAATTACTAAATAGTTAATTAACCTTGAAAACATGAATAATTAAGGACGATTCATACTTAAGTTATAAATGAACACATGTATTAATACTTTACCCATAATGACCAGCAGGTTTGGTCAACATTTTATGTAGATACTCTTAATTGTCTCTGTTGTACTACTGATTACACAATCCATACACATCCATTCACATGCTTGTCAGACATCAAATTACTGTGACTGACTAAGATATATGTTTTGTTGACCCTAAAATGTCAATACATAACTATTGTTTTGTATTACACAACCGGATTTTGGTCTGATTTCCACAGGTGAGAAGAAAGTTGTGACTATTCAGGGATTTGTGTACATTAATAAAAAGTTAATAAATCATAAATAGTCTTCACTTTAGAAGGGTTCAAAAATGACTTAACAAACTACTAGTAATAGCCTTAATAATGCCAAAGTATATTTATTTGAGCATTTGCAAACATATGCACATAGCCTATAAGATAGCTAATTCCTGAGTTATTAAGCATGCATAAACACCAAGTATGTTTGGGAATCATAAGTCATTATGGGTAAGGTATTAATAAATGTGTTAATGTGTAGTTTATTCATTCAGCAATTAAGTGAAGATTTAGATCAGACAGTTCCGATCACTGAACCTTTTCTTGAAATGTTTGTGAAAATAAAAAGAAGTTCTTCACTATGTTCTTGAATAATTGCAATTGATTCCAGGGAAAAGTCAGCAAATAGAAAGTATGCTACTTTCTCCAAGGCTCTGTCCTTGACAGGATCAACGAGGAAGGCAAAGACATAGTAGTTTATGGTGTGAACATAAAGTATTTCAAATGAAGATAGTGAGTATTGCATAACAGCTTGCAGTTTGCAAACTTAAATGAAATGATGGATTAAATACAACATGAAAAAATAGCATCAAAAGCTGAAAATCTGCTGTAAAGAAAAGGAACATCACAGAAGCGCTAAACTTCTTAAATCATAAGTGATATGCTAAGTTTATTATATGAGGCTGACTAAAGGAAACCAGACAGATTTAACAGATTAAATAATAAGAAAAAAACAATAATAGATATATATTATTAACTGAATAGAGAAATTGCTACAAATCTCCTAATCAAATATCTCCTTATCTTAAATATATAAAGAACTCATACATTGAACCCTAGGGACCAAATGTCCTCTGTGACCAATATCCTTGACATGAGATTAGAACATGCTTTCTTCAAGTGGTGGGAAAATTGGGTGCAAAACTGGGAAGTAAAAACCAGCAGAGATCTGTTAGTTGACAGGAAATTGTGAGCTTACCTGTTGATGAAACAGCATCAGCCAGGAAACAGTCAGTCCAGCAGAGAGTGGAAACGAGAGACACAACAAGAAAGGAAGAATTTAGTGAGAAAAGCAGCAACTTAAGAAACGTCAGAAATAATTAATCATCATGTTTTACCAAACTGAACTACATCACGAAGTCCACTGAGTCATAAAAACATTCCTCTAATTAGTTCAATCGTTGTTTTCTTATCCTGTTGAAATAGGAAACGGGAGAAAAATCTTTGCTTTCCAAATGTGTTATGAACTGTTCTTTTGATATTTGAACCATAGCTTGGCTTCACACATGTAATAGGCAACATGAAATTGTCTGGGTGAACTGCATTAACAACTCAGAGCACTTGAGGGAGTTAATGTGCTGTACAATCTGGGGGTAAGAAATCATACAATATTACATGTTAGGAATGGCTAATCAACATGGGGTTACTGACTTAACAATTAAGATGCTTTTTAAATTTCTCATGTTGGGTGTTTTGGAATGTATATGCAATCAAGTATCGAGAATGGCATAAAAATAAATGAACCTGCAACATTACCAAACGTTCTATTTTAATTGTTTACCTACTCTGTTCTGAAATGATATCAATTAGATATCATTCATCATTTTTACCCAGTCAGAAGCTTTCCCAAGGTAAAATATAGAACATTTAAGATCTGCAGTGCCTTACTGAAAATGGTCACTTTGTTTCTTGGTCCTGCAACCAATTTATCACCAGGGGAACGATGGATAAAGCTAAGTTTGCTCTCAGCGATGGACCTGGCTTTGAAGGGACATGACGAAGAGCTGTAAATGATATAAAGCTCTTCTTTCTCATTCAGGTCACATTCAGGGATTCTCAATGGAGCCCAGAGAGGAAAAAAAAGGAGAGAGAAAAACAATCCCCCTAGGATACCAAGTATGTGTGGGTGGGTGGGTGTGTGGGGTTTGGCACAATGTTAGGACTCCAAACTGTGTTGACACCCCAGTCTTGATTAGTTGCTTTCAGTGACTGGAGTGTCATGTACCGGGAACAACTGTTGTGTTTAAGTCCATTAGTTTTTGAAATATAACACATCTTAAATGAATTATGTTGCGTAAATGACTCGCTGATCTCCCCTGGATTCTAGAGGAGACCAAGTGATAATCCACTCTGCCTTTTCCCTTTCTTCATACTCTTTTCCTTTGTTTACACTAAGCTGTGCCCCCAAAGGAAGGATAAAGAGGGTTTAGAGGAGGGTTGCTGAGTCTGATGTCATATACACAAACCTAAACACATAGAATGTGCATGCACACATACTTCCATTATCTTAAATAAAATCCAGTGCAACCAAGTAACTTTAGAATCACCTAAGTAGAAAATAGAGCAAAACTGTGTGCATTTAAATGCTTTCTTTTTCTTTTTTTTACATTTTGTACAAGAAAACATGGTCATTTTTGAGTATAGGCAGTGGATGTTACTGCTTAAATCTGTCAGGGATCAAGAGCAGTTAGCTGCCAACTCTACTAATTGAAATGGGCAGCACTTGTAGGGAAACAAACAAAAACAAAGACCAACAACTACAAAATAGTTGACGTGGAACCTTTTCTGTTCATGTGTATTCATGCTGTCGTATGTCTGTTCTTGTTTCATCAGACAGGGTGGAGAAGACATACAGGCTGCCCAAAGCATAAAAAAGAAAAACAGTCCTCATTAAGAACCCTCACTAGGTTGAACCGCAGGGGGACAGCCACGGATGTAGCACTCTCTGCTGAAACACGACTTTGAACCTGAGGCATTTTAATAGCTGTCAAAACTTGTAAATCAACATCGACATCAAAAAGCGGCCTCTTGCACACTTGTACAACCTTTAGCAGTTAGCTTGCATTTTGCTTAAAACGCAATTTGTTTTGTAATAGTTGAAAAGGGTTTAAACAGCAGCAACAAAATGAGCTAATGTGAATCGACTTGTTTGCTTGTAACTTTACACTTCAGTTCATGAAATATTTGACACAGTCGTGATTAGTATTATTTCACGGCCTTTTCAAGTTACGTTTACTGGCACAGTGGGACACACTTGACACAATAAATATATCAGGGGTGAGATTCAAATTCAATACAAAATCTTACTTTCAGTGATTACTGCAATCTCCAAAATTTTCAGACCAATAAATATAATTCTTAAGAATTCTGTAAATTACTTGCATTATTCTTTATATTTGGTTTTGTACATACTTGATAAACTGCCACTATGTCATGACAGTATTAAACAGATATGCTGTTTAAAAGAGCTTTTCTGCCTACACCTTGTGGTCCTATTGTCATCGGCAGAAATATACCACTCAGTCGGAAACAGCCAAGAGGAACCAGGAGGAGGGTCTTAGCACTGTCAATTACACTTGTGTATGTACTGCTCACTCCCTCTTCCTTTCTCTCTGCTATACTACAGCTAATTCCCTATAGGAAAGCTTGTTGTGAAAGCACAGGCTGGTTAGCAAGACCACTGATGACTATGGATAAACAGTTTTCTATAATGGTAAGCTGGATGCAAAAATATTAGCAATCTCGAATATGATTGTGTTTTATTTTCTGAAGAAATGATCAAATATCTCAGCTCAAGTGATTTTCCATCTCTGGGTACCACAATGAGTATACATCATTATCAAATATGGTATGGAATTATTAATGTTTAAGCAAACATTATTGTTCTAAGAATACATTAGAAACACGTTCCAGCAGATACAGACAAGTCAGCTGAAATGAAAGTACAGAGTTTGCTGATCTCAGCGGTGTGCAAAGGAACTGATTTAATTAGCACTGCTTATAAGCAAAACTTTTGTTCTAGCTAAAGCAGAAGTTCACCATCTTCTTTTGTCACCAGTTTTCTTTTGCTCTATACATTGCATAAAAAACTCCCAAGAAGTTAAAATGCTAAAATGCATTTATTCAAGAATAAAGAGCAGATAACAGCCCCATCGGAAGGCAATCCAACTTTACAAAAACATAATGATGTTTGGTCACTTGTTCAAATGCTACGAATATATTTTAACATGAAAAGCACGAAATTTGGACAGATTAAATATTTTCCGGCTTTGATTCATTAGAAATTATTTTTATAGTTAGGCAGGTCTCACATTGTGATGGACAGTTCAGTGTCTTTGGAATACATTTGTACTCATGCTCTGAATGATGCAATAAAACTAAATGAAATATGCTGTTCATTAAATAATGATTCCCTTAATGATATTTTAAAACATCTGTTGCATTTCCTAACCACGCCAAAAGTGGGAGTTGAGTTTTGAGTGTAATCAATAGCTTTCTAATTAGAATCCATCCAGGGGACAGCTGTTAGTCACTTAAAAGGAAAATGGAATATAGCCACCAGATGTTTCAGTCAACGTGTGTGGATTTTTGGGGAGTTTTTTTTGTGCATGTGTATGTTGCATCCAACCTTTATCTTTTGTTTGTCCGTGTGTTACTTTGATTTTCTACAAATGATTTATTTTGCTTGTAAGAATGAGGTAAAACTGATCTCTGCAAATAAGCAGGACCAAGACTCAGAACATAGCAGCTTTGGCTGGACTGAACTGTTTAAAAGAGGGAAAGAAAGCTCCTGCCGAATGCCAATACATTGCCTGTCCTGCTTTGTTGTTTACATGACAGCTGTGGATTAAGCATTAGTGAAGAGCAATTCTTAATCCCCAACTATGCTCAAAAGCACACATATCTAAGGTGTTCACCTTAGAAGCTCAGCAGCTTCCAAGCTCAGCACCTTAGAAGGTGAACCTGATCTAGACTTGATCTAGAAGTCTACTTGATCATTCCTTCAATCTAATTGGTTGATCCCATGCATCAAAATCCTAATCCAGACCAAAAACCGCTGCATAAATGAAAAGCTACAATCTTAGCACTTGACTCATTAATTTACCTATAGATCTTATTTATCCAACAGGTCAAATTGAAATGGTAATAAATGAGATCTCAAAATTGAGGTTATTATAGATGCCTTAATTAGATAGGACTATTCAATAGTATGTTAAAGGAAATAGTGAATCAGCCAATCACATGGTAATAACTCAGTACACTTCTAGACATGGTGTGGAATAGTGACTTTTAATGTTACATGGTTGTACCTGCCAGCCAGGCTGGTCTGGGTTAGTTGAGAAACTGGATTTTGGTGATAAGGAAATGAAAAAATCTACAATAAAATAATAGTTCTACTAAGAAAATAGCCACTGGACATTTAAAAATTGTGCAAATGGCGGTGAACCATCATTGCCCAGCAGGTGAACTGTTGTCTGTATTGAACCCTCAAAGGCTGTGACTACAGATGCCTTTAACTTTATGTCAAATGCTAGAAGAGCAATACATTCATTTTCAGGCTGTTGTCTCTACAGAAAAAGTGCACAGACAGTGATTTTATTAGTATTTTCTGTCTCTTGGACTTGAGTTTGGTGAACAGCTGGCGGCTCTGTAAGTTTTCTTTATTCATAATTGCACTGATTAAGGGGCACCCGTATCTAAGCTCAGCTACAGAGAATCCATTTAATTGAAGATCTGTTGTGGTGCATTAAAATCTGACAAGTGAAATGGCATGGTATATATTCCAGTTTTCAACAAAGGCAATCTGTACAGAAAACACAGTTGTGTGGCTCCCAAACTGGCAAACAGACATGGCAATATTATAAATCTTAAAGATGACAAAACTAATTGAAAAATTTTACATGGCTTCATCCTTTGTTTTGCCTCTAGCTCGAATCTTTTAATTTTCCCTTATTTAAGAACTCATTATGGTTTATGGTTTAAATGAGTCAATTAATCCAATGATTCATGCCCTAATGCTTGCCAACATCAAATGCAGCATCACTACCTCTCAATATCGCCAATGTTAACATTTGAAGCTGTAATACAGCAGCTATCTAGTTCCATCAGGAGTCTGTGCAATCATACATTCATAATTGGTTAAAGACATTAAAGAAAACCCTTTTAATTCAGAAATGCAGAACATGTTAATTTTCAGTAAATAAATAGAATAATTTCTTCTAGGCCAATGCAACACACAAGCAAATCAATGATCAAATGTGAATCAGCAGTTTTCCTGCTTGAGGGAATGTGGATCTAGAAAGCAAATCAAACGCACCTGAACATGTTCTGACCGTGTCCAGCTAGGACAGGCGTTAGGTGATCAATAATGTGCTGTGTGTGTGTGTGTACTCTCAAGGAGACTATATTTAATACTAACCCTACAACAGCAGAAAGGGGGGAAACTGATGGAAAAAATGGGATTGCTTTACACATTCTGTGAAGAATGACGATGCTGAAAGGATGCATTGTGTACCTGTTTTAGATTATTTTGTTTTCTTTGTTTGTTTTCCACTGTATGTTCTAAAAAATAAAAAGTGAAAAAGAAAATAAGAATTGCGGAGCTACTGGAATCCATCTGGGAGCCAGGAGGTCCTGCACATTCCTCCATCCTGGTCTGGAAGGCTGTTACAGTCTGTGCTCTTCCACCCCCCATCTCACTATGCTATCCCTTCTCAGTTATGGACAATTCCTCCTCAAATAGTACAGACAAATAAAATCAGGACCTCTCTTAATATGTCGGCTGTATAGCTGTGCTGACTGGTTCCGTTTATCACTGAAGAAATTAATGATCTTGTTCTGATTGTTCTTGCATTCCAACAAACCTTGTTCACAGTATTTTTTTAATGTAAGTGCAATGTTTATTTTTATTTATTCTCTGTGTTAGTCTATGTATTTTTTTTGTTCTTCACTTTAAATTCAAATGCAACCAAGAATCATGTTCTGTGCTCTATTTAATTACTGACAACAGCTCCAGTGATTGTTTCCTAGACTCCTGAGTTTATATAACATCTAGCCTTAAGTGCCACAACAGTGCTACATACATTCCTTGTTGCATACATGCTGTGAAAACAGGAAAGCAAAACTGCACTTGCAGAGTGCAGAAATATAATCACAAATCGTTTAAGTTTTTATTTGATTTGATTACTGACAGTTTAAAAGTACCAAACCAAACGCAACTGAATGATTGCTATACTCTCTTGTTCTAAACTTTCAGCTAAGCATGATTTGCTATAAGTGTTATAGTTTCTTTTGTGATTCCAAACATTAGAGTAGCAATTAATATCTGCAGTGTTGCCTCTGAATACAGGAGTTTTAATCAAATATATTAAAATAATGTTATTGAAAGAGATGGACCAAAAATAAAAATCCAGTGTTGTGTGTTAGACGTCAAGCACAGTCTTTGTTCATACTCAAGCAACTGAAAAACATCCAGTTTTTGAGAAGCACCCTTTCCTCTCGTTGCAAGTGAGAAAAACAGTCCCAGAAAGAGCCGTGTTGCTCTCTGTTGTCACCACAGCCTCCCTGGCATGTGGCAGTGTTGATGTGACAGTGCGTCTGAGTTAGCATGAAGTTCTGTGCAGCGTCTACAGGGTGAGTCAGCGGGAGCCTAATGAAAGAACAAAGAGGAGACCAGTGTAGTTCACATCTCAAGCTGAAAAGTCACCATGACCCGCTTTCCCTTTAGCTCTGTGCACAGTTCATGTACAAACTGGGTAAAGGGGGAAAGGAAGCAGGAAGATGAAACAGCCCTGGCAGGACTCCATTATCGGTTCCCATTTTCTTCCCATCTTTCTTGTCTTTTGGAGCCAATTCTTCCAACCGAGTTCTCTGTGGTAATGTGCTTTCACCCATATCCTCACTTTCTCGGCGTAACATTAGTGCCGTTCCCTCTCTATTTGCTGCATCCACGGTTCCTCTGGGCTTTCACCCCACCCTGTCAGACAAGACAAGCAGCTCAGTGCCTCGTCTGTTCAATATTTCACCACTGGTGGGAAGATGTTTTATTTACTGTGACCGGGACACCTGCAGTGACTCCCTCAGAATAGTGAGGCACGGCTTGACACAGTAGCTGAGGTTATGGGGTTACAGCTGGGATTTCCAAAGCTTAAAAAAAGGGAAAGACTGTGTGTGTGTGTGTGTGTGTGTGTGTGTGTGTGTGTGTGTGTGTGTGTGTGTGTGTGTGTGTGTGTGTGTGATGTTCATGAATACATTAAACAGATTTTTTTGAAAAGGTTAGATACTTTGCAGAAATCTGCAAACAGAAACCTAACACTGACACCTAGTTTTATCCTACTAAGAAAAGCAGTTTTAGTCAAGTAGACATGGCAGTTAAAAAAAATAAAATAAAGTTTTTATTTTGTTAACAAAATCAATGTCAATAAAATACACACTGACAGAAGCTGTTAATAGTTTGGACTACACAAGTTCTAAGAATATTTTACAAGAGGCAAAAAAAATTGTATCTACATAAATAAAGAGTGAAATGAAGTGGAGACAGTTTTATAAAGATAACAAGACAGGCTCTGGACAGATTACAGTAAAGAGAAAAAGGTGGATGAAAGATAGCAGTAAGCACAGAATCCTTCTTCCACAGGATTATCTACTATGCAAGTGACCTTTTTCTCAGACACCTCATAATAATTTTGCCTCTGTCAGGTTATATTTGTGATAAATCCACACATAAGAAGAAATATCCAAATACTTTTCCTTCATACTTTTTTACATTAATAAATAGTATGAAAACTTCTGATTTTGTCAATATGAATAAATACTTATCTGATAGATCCTGATAGATAAAACTAATTTTATTTTCCAAACTAGTCGATATTCAATATCTCTATTGTGGATTGCAAATCTATATTGAGGTCATATTGTTGCCCTTGAAATATTTTCTCTTCATAATAGTTCATTGTACAGTTATGTTAAAATTTAAAAATAGCATGTTTTCCATACTTTTGATTTAGACTTTAATATGTCCTTTTCAAAAAACAATAACAATATTTGCATAATTCAGTGTTTAAATGGAGGCCCAAACCTACAAAGATGTGGTTGTGTGGTTGGTTGCTTCACTAACAAGGAGAACAGATACAATTTCGTGTTTCGAAAAAAAAAAAGTTTTTTATGGTCACCTTTGGGCATCAAGGCCTCTTCCCAGACAGAGCCTGCCAGCTAATTACAGACCCTATTGAGCAGAACGAGAGGGAAGAACAGCCTCGTCTGGCTGAAGCCATTTATGAGCCACCAACACTCACAACAGACAAGCTCAAGCCAGCAGGTTCAGCTGTTTAGCTTTGCAATTACTCATAAAGTTCATAACGGGCCAACAATGAGCCTTTCAGAAGTAAATGCTTATTCAACTGACATATTCTGGATGAGATAAGCAACATCAATTTAAGAAAGTCCAGTGTTCAGCATGGATAAATATGTTTAACCTATGTCCTGATCTTGTGCTCTACTCTTAATTGTAACATTAACAATAGATTTCAGTTCAGACTGCTGTTTTAGTAATCACAGTCTAAGATTTGGTCTTAATGGGGCTGGAAAAACGTTAGCTGTTATGTCAAATACCCAAATAAAATTCACACTTTTTTAAAACATGATAAAAAGGATAAATAGTACGGCAAAATAAAAAGTCACATCTGTAGCTTTCAATTAATTGTCTTCTTTTCTTCATTTGAGATGGACAATATTTATGGCCACCTGTGGGCTTAGTTATAATCAGCATACAAAATCAGATGGCGATTCGTTGCTTAGCATGCTCCCCTCATAAATGCCCCCTTTTACAGAGCAGATAAACAGTGAATTGAGCTCCGACGTGCAACTAGGCTGCTAATGAGATTAAAGCGGAGAGCTGTTTCAACCGTCTACGTGTGATATTTCAAAGAGCTAGCCACATGTCACAAATTAGCTAGTGACATGCCTCAAATTAGCCTTTGTTCTGTACTGAACCACACTGACTTGGAGTAATTGGGAGACTATGATGTAGGACAAGCGAACTGATGAGTGTGAGGCTCATACTAAGTGTTGGAGAAAAAGAGAAAGGAAGTTCAGAATTTTTTAGCAACTTGGCAAATAAGTCTTTAGTCCTGTGAAGGCAAAATAGTGTTAAGCACAAGTTAAAATAATTTGAAAAAAAATTGCTTTTTTTTTTTTTAACTCACACCTAAGACAGTAGCACAATTTTTTTAACAGCTTCACAATCAATTTATGACAAAAACATAAATGAGTGTGACAAAAGTGTAAATCTATGGTGTAGCTATGAATGCGGTCAATGGGCCCCTTTTACATATCATGACCACAAGAGAACATACATGGTGATTAGAAAAATATCAGCCAAAATGAAGGTGAGACTCATTGAGTGTGAAGATAAAACAACCAACATTTTCTGGTGCATGAATGTCTTGCAGAAATTAAACTGCATTTTTGTTCTCTGTACTGCCTTTCCTTTGTTAGTGTTCTCCCACTTGTGTTCAGTCTCTGATGTGTTGAACAAAGTAGTCATGACAAAAACAAAGAACCAACATCGAGGGAAGAGTGATTTGGTGCACTGCTGCTTAAAAAAGTCGATGCTGCATAGAAAATTTGAAAGCAAATATTAATTACTTATAGGGGAAGTGTTATGTAAAATCCACTTTTAAGCTTTTTTATTATGCTATGATGTTATTCCCTGATCAAAAACATACCTGGAGAGACACTTTGATTCTTTCATGCATGTTTGAGAAAACTTTGTCAGCCATTTGGGGATGCCTCTACACTTGTTTATTCAAAGTGAAGCCTCTTTACCTAAAGTTCTGCCTTAGAGCTGAAGGTTTTAGCACCAAAAATCTTGAGCAGTATGTAATGCTGATTAATATTGCCAGTTTGCTGTATAATAGCAATTACTAATAGTGGAAAAAACAATTACAGAAAAACTGTGTCCTCGCCATCACTGGTGGCCATTCTTGCTCGTTTCACAATTATATTTTGACCTTGAACAGCTTCTGGAGCGTTTCAATGACTGTCTCTGTTCAACTGTCAAGTTAACTTTTTACCACATAATTGTTAATATATATCCCCATTAATATGTCATTTTATTGGTTAAACGTGTTTTACCTTTTGAATTTATTTAGTCACATTTTTTTGTTGATACTCTATTCCATAAAGATGCACCTTCACTGATTGTAAATCCTTGTCAGTATGTGTGACACATTGACAAGGATCTACAAGAAAAACAGTGCCAACCGATATTGTATTGTCTAGAGCAACATGAATATGACATGTTTCTGTTTTCATATCACACAGAAAAGAAAGATGCGACACACCAAGACCACTCTCTTAGAAAAGAAGATAAAACCATGAGAAATGCGGACCTTGCACCAGCAGGCTGACAGCGACAGACAGGTTTTGGTGGCAGGGAAATCTGTGCAATCAAAAAGGCTTTGAAAGACCTGCTGCCCCACTGACTGTGTTTTTATCAAAACAAGAAGGCTCAAATGGACAGCAAACCAACAGAGAACATGGATCACAACTTGATACCCGGCTACTTCTCATTCTGTGTACAACTGACCTCTGCCATACATGCACCACTGCAAAAAAACACAAAAAAAGGAAGAAAACCGGGAAAAAAATACAAACAAAACATTTTCCTGGAAACTTGTCATGTTTCTAACAGCTGCCAAAGCTGTGAAGGTCAAAGGCCATATGGATGTTTTCAACTGACCTTGTTAGACTATGTCCACTTATGCATGACAAAAACGAACAGCACAGGTTAGCACCAACAGGGATGGAAACAAAGGTAATGCAGGTAAGCATTTCAAAAGCTTCTTTCCAAATAGAATAAACACATTTAACTAGAGGTTACATTGACATAATAGATGACAATTTCACTTCAGTTACAAACCTTTGTGGTTTTGAACCCATCCTTCAAAATGCCATTCTCCCAAACCAGCTAAGCAACAGCAGCAAAATTCAGCTCTGGTCCACGTTTAAAGTAAAAGAGAAATCATGCACACTCTCTTAAAGAAAAGCCTCATTTAAACCTGGCCAGCATTTGGACAGGCATAATTTTGTCATCAAAGTGGCAGAGAGGAAAATGTCTACATTGAAAGCACAAGTCATAATGACATAAAATGTCTTGCTGTTCTTCCGCTGTATTCATGTGATCTCCTGCTATCCTGTACAATTGCTTTGATTGTTGTTCTCCCCAACTGCACAAAATCCAACAAAACCTCAGAAGATTTAAGGAAATTGCCAAAAAGAAATTCTGGTAAATGTAAAAATTCTACAAAGCCTGGTTATTACTACTAAAAAGGCAGTAAAACCGTTTTTCATGATTCTGAAGAAAAGAACTGAGTTTTAGATTCCTTCTAAAAATCACATTAAAATCACCCTTTAAGACGAAGTCAGACTAAACTTTTCCTGCTTTAGGTCAGGTAAGATTAATCGAATTACTTCTATTCACTGGCCACCTTGATCTCATGTGCCTTTGTATTATCTGCCTACAAACTTTGGGATTAAGATTAGAGCTTTCTGTCAGACACTGGCACATGAACTTTGCTGTCTTCATATCTCTTTGTAAGCCATGTGTCTGCTGGCTTAAGGTAATTGCTCATTTGGAAAAACTCTTTGTATTCACGATTGAACTTTCCAGTTGATAGCTTGGGTTTTTAAATATTCTTACCTCATGGTGCCATCTTTTTCTTGCTATCTGTCCTGCAGCATAAGATGACATAAGATGTACTTTATAGATGAGGTAGTGTTTATTAGATTGCACTTACATTTGTAACAATGGTCACTAAGCCCAAAAACATCAATTTCAGTTTCTGCAAATCGCAGGATGTGTCTCTCTACAAATAACATGCTTTGTCCCCGAGTACATTAGCAAACTGAATATTCTGACTTTTCATGTTTTCCGAGTAGAATTTCAGCCAATGTTGGTTCAGAACTTGAGTTCCTGATTTTTTATGAAATTCTTACCCATTTCAGCCAGCATTTTTATGAGGTTTGTTGCTTTTGCACTGGAGCAACGTTGTATGTTTCGAAGGAAACAGGTTCATCTTAGCAATATGAAACCTTTTTTTTTCTGAACATGACTTGAAATTCCTGTGACATTTATATTGGCTTCTTTGAACAAAAGAACGTGGCATCTTCAGAGATCTGATAATTGTATTCCAAAGCTGGACAATGCTTAAGGTCCACAGCTATACACCTGGTATCTTGCCCGGTTTTCTTTTAAAACTGTCACCAAGCAAGTCGTATGACTAAGGTGGGTTTTTAAAATGCATGGACAGGTTTCTCTCCAGCTAATACAAAGTTATGACTCACTTTATGAGAATCTTCTGGCAAACCCCTTGAGATGATAATGTGAGCTTTCCTAAATTACTTAAAGGGATGGTAATCCATTTTATTCTTCATTGATGGCTAAATTTGAGAAAGTAAAAAAAAATTATTTCTTTCAAAATTCCAGTATTAAGCAAACAGAAATATATTTCTTAATCCAAACCAACCCAAAACAGGGGACGGAGTCCAGGATGCTGAAGAAAGACTGGTTATCTTTCTTTTTATACAGTGTGTGTAAATATCTGGTTTCAGATGTATAAATGTTTCACTGTTCACCACTAACAACACCAAGTGCAAGTCCACATTTGTTGCATTTTCTCACTTGAACCTAGTTGCTGAGGGATCCAAATGCTCTTATTCATTTGTGACTGAATTCCACTTCTAAAACAGAAGTGTACAGAGTTGAGCTTGCTGATTTTTGAGAGGAGTTTCAAAAGAGCTGCGGGTGGGAAGAGGGAGTCTGGGAGAGGACGGATGGGGGCACAAAACTCCTAATGCACTTCCTTTTAAATAAGCTGCACATTAAGGTTTCATAGGATTCCTACTGCTCTTCTTCACTAGCTTGCCCAACAACACGCACAT
Organism: Micropoecilia bifurca; assembly: GCA_903067075.1. Classification (NCBI taxonomy): domain Eukaryota; kingdom Metazoa; phylum Chordata; class Actinopteri; order Cyprinodontiformes; family Poeciliidae; genus Micropoecilia; species Micropoecilia bifurca. The sequence goes on along the minus strand of CAEGAF010084746.1, from coordinate 28,500 downwards.
AGGACCATACCAGTACTTTGACACATGCAGAACTAAACTTCATGATTTTTTTTTTTTTTTTTTTTTTTTTTTTTTCAGAAATGATATGATTCGGGGTCAGGTAAGTGGACATCTTTGCCTAAGCCCAGGACAGAATCGCCTTAGATGGGTTCTCCACCGAAGGCATTCTGTAACTAGTATAAAGTTAATATTTATAAATTAGACAGTGATATATGTCATATTTTAAATAAAATTGAAAACATACATGACAGAAAATATTAAAATATTTAAAAGGTTCTAATTTATATTAAATCTCTATAACTGTCCAATGCCATCAATGTGATGATGGTTTGAAAGTTAATTAAATAGTGGTCACATAAACTACTATGACATTTTTGAGATTAGATTGTTTCAAGGTGGTAGAAAACCACGTTGATCTTAAACACGCTTTGACTAGCCTCAAGCTTCAGTCTTTGGGGTCAACTAATATGGATGCTAAATGGAAAAACCAGCAGTTTTTTTTATTATTATTATTTTGTACTCCAGGTAAAATATTAACTGTGTATAACCCATATGGCTCCAGGATCTCTCTTAAAACAACGTCAGCTACATTTTAAAGTCATGAGCTGCAACGATTTCGCTGTTCTACTGATTCAATAAAAAAAAAAAAAATAACAAATGACCTAGAATAAAACATGCATATTGCACATGCATATTGCACATCAAATCTTTGACTGCTCCACTGGAATTCCAGCCTTAAAAAAAGAGAAGATAACACTAACCATAGCCATACTTGCACTTAGGAAGACTTGTCTAATGGATTTATTTTTCAAATTCACTTCCTGCAATGTGTTCTTGAGTTATTACAAAATTCTATGGCAATTTCTGTCTTCACTCTGTGAATTGCAAGTATTATCCACTCACAGAACCAATTTACATTTTTTTTTCTTTCACAAAGACTAAATGTTTAAAGATTCTTCTATTTTTTACGTTTCCACAGCCATCTTGTTTCGAGAGTAAATGCCTGTATTATGTCTTCTAAGTACTGGATACTCATTTTTGAGACTGTTTTCCCCTCCAGACATTCTGTGAATCGAGGTCAGTCAGGGAAATAAAATACAAAAAGCACATAAAGAATTTTTCATTTATTTATTTTTTAAGTTTTCAATTGCTTACAAAGACTGAAATAACATAGTGGCTTGATTCCCTTCTTTTCAGTGGGGCATTTTCAGGGTCACACATTCAGTCAGCTGAGTCTTCAGAATTCATAACTGCTTCATGAGCAGACCAAAGAAACCCTGGAGATTTTGAAGTATTGATTCAGGGACAAGTTAAGAGAGCACCAGCACATATACACACACTCATGCGCACGCATGCTTTTGAATCTCATTCTGTTGTCAATAATTTTATAGAGCTATGGCACAGAATTGAGTTTCTGAGCCCTATGAAGACAGAAAAGATGGACATCACTGCTATGATATGTATGTGTGAGTATATCATTTGTAAAAATCAAATGCAATGCTTACATGAGGATATCAAATAAACAATAAATCCATTTTAAAATAAAATATAATTATTTCACTGTTGGACAAAAGAAAGAAAAGACAACATAATAGATTAAGAATAAAAGTCTCCCACATTTTCCACATCCCGTGGCTGAAAGAAAGGATCTAAACATCTTATTGTCATCTTAAGATTTTTGGATTTGTATAGCAAGGTACTAGTTTAATTATATTTTATGAGCCAATTACTCTTTACAAATTTGTAAGAGAATGTGTTTGCACAGGCAGGCAATGCACAAAAGACTAAATTCTCACAGCAGACAGGGTCCATTAGAGGGCAAACCCTGAATGTCTAGACAAAGAGATTGTGTCCCAAATGCCCCACTGCTACTGGAGCAAGATGCACCGGAATGCAACACGCCTCTCGCTGCCACGCACTAAGTTCTTGCACTCCTGTTTTATTTATGCTCCTCCTGCATGAGGAGAAACACATGAATAGGGTCAACTGTCTGTGTCTTGTGGAGGTCTTTGCATTTGTCCATTAGCTTATGTGCACTCTGAGTTTATTTGAAGTGCCTTGAATTACAGTGCAGGCTTGAGTGCTAAAAAGACTCAGCCTTAAAAAGTAATGAGTAATGAACTGTAGGAGTTAGGGGTTGCACCAATTAGTCGACTAGTCGACTAGTCGATTCTTTTCTCTGAAATGACTTTTTTCTGGGCCAGTCAACTAGTCGCAATCACGTGACAAATCATATTTTCCCAAGGAAATTAAAGAAGGTGGACTAGGTGAGTTCGTCAGAAAGCTCACATTGTATAAAAATGTAAATAATTTAACAAAGAGAAACTGTAAATTACAGCATACGCTCCCACAATAGGGGCGTTGCGCGGTGCGGTGGTTAGCGCGGCGCCCCGCATATAGAGGATTTGGCCCACGGTAGTCAGGAGTCAGGAGTCCGACTCCCGTCCTCCATCCGTTCATAATAAGTTTGGCTTGTGAACTTCAAAAGCACCATGTGGTCAGTGTGAATTTGACTCCTATACGAGTAACTATCCAGAAAAAAAAGGAGTCAGACCAACTTTGTGCAACGAACTTTTCACCGCTGCTCACGAAGAATGATCTGTTTAGACTTAGTAAAAGCGGGAGAAGGGGAGGAGGTGTCAATATTTGCAGTAAAAATAACTAATGAAGCCTCCAAGTCATTGTGAAGTTTTTTTTGCGCTTACGTCACTATGACGTCACCGCGACTAGTCGACATCGACTCCACTATTGTCATGATGTAGTCGACCATAAAAAATATGTAGTCGTTCAACCCCTAGTAGGAGTGTGCTGATGAATTCATCTCATGAGACAACACGAGAAGATGAGAAGTGAGATTTTACCTGTTTTTGGAAAACAGAATACATCATTTTGTTTTCTCAAGGAGAATAAAGGTTTCACAGATTACAAACTGTTTTTTGAAGAATATTTAGATAGTGTAGCATATTTCAGTTCTTATTTGACTAGTGCATATATCGCTTTTATTTTATCTTTATATTAAAAAAGGATTAAAAATGAGTCACCTTTGTGTTTTTGCAATATAAATAAATTAGTCACAAATCCAAAATATTGCTAATGAAGAATCCACCAACAGAATAAGGATCTGTGCTTGATCACTCTCAAGCACAGATCCTGTGCTTGTGCTAGATTTTCAACTAGGTGTGCAAAATCCAAGTCATCTAGATTTAGTTAGATCCAGAGGCAATCCATATCCCTTAAAATCTGCTTAATAGCCTTTTAGTTTAGAGTGCAAGAAAAGCCAACAGGAACAGACTGGGTGAGAAGGAGAATCCAGCCAAGAGTGGAAGAAAAGAGAACGTAAATAATGAGACAATAATTACTGGAGGGGTAGGAACAGGTATATCTGTTCAAATGAATGTGATGCAGCTGTCCAGGAAACTTCTCGAAGGAAATAACTGAGCTACGTGGAATAAATACAGAGGAAAATACTAACATCAATCAAACTTGCAAAATACAAAAACAATTTAACAGTGAGGAAAATTAGGAAAATACTATAATCTGAAAATGAATCAATACAAACAAGGAGAAAACAAAACTATAAACCAAACAGTCTAATTTCAAAAGCCCAAAAGATCAAGATCAGATCAGCTGTTAAAGCTGAAAGAAAATAAAAATGTGGCTTTTCTATGTTCTCTATATTTTCGAAATGTCAAACCGTCACGACCCATTGCAAATAGTTCTACACAAATTATTTTATGAAAAGTTATTGGAGTACAGTATATGTATTCACATTCATCTTTGACATCACTCTTCTAATTTGTTTAAACGTCCATAAACTGTTAGACAAAAGTGTTGTTCATAAATCTTATGTAGAAATGTCACACAGAAAATTAACAACCTACATTAAGTAGGGAGAAACTAAAATTCTGGCAAAGAATCAAGTAAGAAAAAAGAACTAAGACAGAAAAAGTCGCAAAGGACCGAGTTTGAGAAAGAGTGATGTGGAGGGAGTCCGAGAAGCAGAGTGACGGAGAGAGAGAATGAGCAAGCAAGTGGGGAAGCGAGTGAGGGGTCCCTACTGAGCAGTGGCTGTTGAGTGAATTTATTTGAGCTGTGGCCTCTCAAGTGAATCCCCTGAATGAGAGCAAATAGACAGCAAGCACAGAGAGGTGGCCTTGCCTTACAGCAGCTGGTGAATGTAAGAGAGAAGGATGGTAACAATAAAAGAGATCTAACAGGTTCGTGGACAGTGGAGATTTACTCAAAAACAATACGGCTAAATGTAAAACCGCAAATGCTTTCATGAAAAGAGAATGCACAGGAATCATTAAAAAGTCCATCAGAGAGTGAGTGGACAGAAAAAATATGCTTTACTTTCTGCTCTGCTTATGTTTTGTGGGCAATGCCAGACTGTTTATCTGTAATAGCGACCTTTAACAAGACACATCCTTCATGCAAATAGAACATATTAACAGAAAAACTCCCTCTTGTCATTTGTAGGGAAGTATGCACTGAAGACACAATGGCTTTACTGTTGCAGAGAGTTCAGGTTTTTGATTCGTCTCTACTGAATCCTCCATCAGACCAAGACATGGACACTGAAGTGGTATTTCCTAAGCCATCAACTTGCAATGGCAAGACACCATTAGTGTTAGCACCTTTAATAAACACTGTGTTTGCAGAACAATAATAACAATAATGTGTCAATCACAGAAGGACCTACTCACCCCATCACATGAAATGCATCTGTGAACACTGTAATTACCATCAGTAATGACCCTGAGAGCTGAGGGGTTACCGGTAACCAGGCAAGAGGAATATAATAAATTGAAGCAACCTTGCTCTAATGACTAAGAAGCAAATGGCCCTGCTGTGGTCTAAGGAGTCACAAAGCTTGTTCTCAATGTGGGGTATGTCAACTTGTCAGGCTCCAAACTCCAGAGGTCAGATGTAGTCTTTCCTATTAGAACAGTTACATCAGTGCTGACACCATCGGTTCTGAGGCACCAGTTCAGTTCTGGTCATAGAATTACAGCGTCAACATACCACTTCAGTCGTATCTCAAAATTGCAACATCTGGATGATATTGACAAGCTGTTGCTAAAGCCAAAGATAAAAGGTAAATGCCTTGTCTTATTTGTAAAAAGTAAAAAAAAAACACACCAGTGTTGCCTTCCTTCACATGTAGCAGGGCTATGTGGTAGAGTAATTCACTGGTTTAAGTCTTACCTGAAGAACAGGGACATTTTTTTGTGTTTGTGTCAATACATAACTTTGTACCAGAGCAGAGAGATGTTGCATGTGGTATATCCTGAGATTCGATCAGGTCCTTTCTTTTTAATATCTAGCTGCTCCCCATCTGGCCAAGATTATCTCCTAAATGACTCCTCATTTAGTATCACTAAAAGTCTTCCATTTCAGTCTAATTTACGACATATACATGGTTTCTCTGTTGATGTGCATCTTTCTTGTCCGATTCAGTCTGTTTCACTTGTAATTTGTTATGAAAAACTTCACGTTACTGTTGTTTAAAACTACTAACCTAGACTGTGTGAATTTAGCTACAATCAGATACAACATTTCTGTCAAGAAGATGCTAAATTAGTTAGGGGTTTTTCACTAAAGTGTGAATAGTTAAAAAACATTAAAAAACATAGTAATGAAAATAACTGAAATTAGAACACTAAGGTTTTTTGGTGCCAGATAGAAGCAACTATGCTTTCAAAGCAGTATTTGATTTATTTTAGATTATTTAATTGAAATCACATACTTTCTAAAGCTAAATAACTGGCTGGTTCACTACATTATTGCTAAAAAACAGTGTGTAAACATATAAAAAGTACTGCAAGGTACAACAGGAGGAAAGATCCATGCTTTCGGGAGCCCTGTCTGTTCTTTACCTGGGTTCTTCAAAGCACAGTCCAAAAGCTTTCATGTATGAGAGTTTATTTTTGACATTTTTAAAATCACTCCCTGTGTTTTTGCTCTTACCCCTCTTGTTTCCCCACCTCCACCCAATCCTGAGGTGCCTCTCTGCCCTTGCCTTTTCTCTGCACAGGGACATGCTCTGTACAAGGTGACTGTCCATGCCTCTGTGACTGTGTGACTGGTGCCGACAAGTGACGTTTTCCTGCCTGCGTTTGACTGGTGAAGACGACTGTTTGTGAGTAGCCATGGCCTTATTTTCACTTCTGCTCTCTGTCTTGGTTTCTGACTCCTTTTATCTGTCTACCTGTCTGCCAAGATTTCAACTTCCTTTCCAAAAAGAAGAAGAAAAAAAAAACAACCCTTAAGCTGAAATGGTGAAGACACATATGGAACGCCCACAAGTCCTCATTCTTTCACTCTCAAAAACTGCATCCTTCAAAATAAATGCTATACAAAAAAGGACTTTTGTGACACTAGCTTGTACGTCATTGGAATCTGCCTAAGTTGTGTCCATGTGTGCATGTTTGTAAGCGACAGTCTGAGGGATGACTGCTGGGTGACACCATGCTGACAAAGAAAAGAAATCCAATAAATATGTTATCTGTCAAGAATACAGCACACAAAGCTGGCTCAGTGTATGTGTGAGCATGTTTGTGTACACACAACAGGGTTTATGTCAACGTGAGTCTGGTCCTGTGTCAGCTGGCACAGACAACCATGGCATTAGGATTTTCAGATTTAGCTAATCTCAAGGCAGTCATTCTTTCTAGTTACCACTTAAGCAAAACAGCAGCAAAGCGTCGCTCTGGAGCTACCTTCTGAGACAAAAAGCATTTGTAGAGTGATTGTTGAGTGAGGTAATAAAGTATTTGCCCTTTTACAAAGCATTTATGTGTTTGTCTTTTATGACACCTATAATTTTAGATTATAAAATTAATTTTAATATCAGATAAAAGGTAAGTGAATATAAAAGAAACAGTGAAAGAAAAAAAACATAGGCATGTACTCAACACGGTCAAGCCTCTAGAATTAACCTATCTGGTAAATTAAACATGTCATACAACATGAAGAAAGCTAAAGGATTTAAAGAGTGTATCAGGTTTTCACACAGAAAGTAAGTAAAAAATACTGTAGGCTCCAAATGCATTAAACAATAAGAAAGAGAGTGGTCCAACTTTACAACTAAAGGATTGTTTGGATGAAATGTTCTTTGAACTGCCTAGATGAATGCAGAGTCTGGAAGATGAGTACATATGGCATAGTACTAATGCAGCATTTGAGAAAAAGAATATTAAAACAACAGTCCAACAGTACAGTGGCGAAGTCATAGTTTGAAGCTGGATGCTACTTTAGGACCAAAATGACTTCCCAATAATAGACAGAACCATGAGTTCTGTTCTCTCTCTCATATAATCCTGACAAAAAAAATCTAGCCTCATCTCTTATAATAAATGAAACCATAATTTAAAAGTCACTTTTTGTACTCAGATTACTTTGATGACATGAAATATTTTAGTGTGACAAAAAAAGATATTGAAGATCTTAGCAGGTCATTACATTTTCACAGCACTGTATAACTCTGAGTGCGTGCGTGTGGATGTGTGTGTTTGCTATTTTCTTTTTCAAAGGCGTAGCATACCTTCACTGGTGGCTGGTGCCTTGTGCAGCAATCTCATCCATCTTCGTCAGAGTCATTCTCCCAGACAGCTGTTTCACAATCCAACACTCACACAAGACTCTGCTCACGCACCTGATCTCCCAACTCACCAACACATTGGGATAGGAAAAATATACAACACACAAAGAGCCATAGAACAGCTATTTGTTCCACAGTTCAACAGACCCAGTAATCCAACAGTCTTCCTGACCTTGTAGTCACTGTGCCAGTGTGTGATCATCCTGCCTGTTGCCGTGTGTTGAGCAGGAAGCCAGACTGAATGTTGCTGCTGTCATTTAACAACACAATTTATGTTTATTTCTGACTCGTGACACCTATGTAGTCACCCAGCAGGTGAGGCTGTTGGTGACAAAAATATAATGTTACCTACACAAACTCAATCACCGTGTCTGTTTTTAAGTGTCTGCGTGACCAGACTTTGTTTATTTTTTCCGTTTTTATTTTCTTTAACTCCTGCACCATAATATCATATTTTGAGACACTGTAATCTTCATTGTTTGGTAAGTACGGTAAATATTAAAAGATTTCAGCAGAAAATAAAGTTAATTCAGAAAAAGGAACGAAAAGAATGAAATCGAGATACACGTTTGCGTAGCTATGTGTCCTAATCTCCACGGAGACGAGGGAGAAAGAGAATGGGGAAGCAGACATGGTGTGTAACATTCGTTGGATAAAGATTAGAGGGTTGAATAAAGAAAGTGAAGAATGAATAAAGAGAGTCAGTGGATTAAGACCCAGCAGCCTGACAGACGAACTGAGATTAGCCTGCACTTAAAGGTCGAACAGCTTTACAGGAACAGAGGGGAGAATCCACAAAGGAGAAAATGAGACAGGGGAAATAATCTGGGGAGTTTTCTTTCACTGTAAGATTCATGAAAAATCATAATGAAAACATGTTAGAGGTTTTAAATGTTCCATATTTAAGGGTAAAGCCTGTTCTGGGTGAATAACAGCTCTCATTTGGTCTATCCCTTTACCATACACTTCCAAGTAGCTCAGGACACTGGTGTCTCTTTCTTGGGCTATCTTTAAACAGATAACAGAATGCTGTAATTGCAAAAAAAGAGAAAAGAAAAAAAGAAAAAGCCAAATGCATCTCAATCATAGAAAAATTTCATTTTTTTTTTTCTCTCTTTGAGCAGACAGAAGATCTTGCTTCCTTGAGAAACTAATGGCGGTTCTGATAGACTGCTTGAGTCGGTGATACTGACAGGTTGGTGTGCTATCTTTAATGTTAATCATTTAAGTCTTTAAAACGTCTTCCTGATCAGGGGGTTTCAGTCTGCTAATAATTTTGTTGTTACTCTTTATAAGCTCCATCTTGAACCATTCCTGATATTTGTTGGCAAATTTCAGCTATTTATTTTTTAACTACCTTATTGAAGCAAAAATCTAAATTCCAACAAACTCACTTGTATACTTCCTAAAACGGCTACATTTGTGGCTAGTATTCATAAGTAATGTGGGACCTGAGTGGCAAGCAGAGCTGCTGTGTGTGCGTGTTTTTAAAAGCAAAGCAAATCTATTTAAAAACACAGACGGCAAATGTTTCTGAAACGGAAACCCATGCCTTTAAGACTTTTTTATTCATATTAACTCAGTGTGGTTGAAAAAAAAAATGCATTCATCAGCATCAGAAGCAAAGAGAGAAATATCTAACGTGTTGAGAGTATCGCAAACACGTCTGTTCATGGATGTTTCGGTACTGATAACATGCTTCACATAGCTGCTTTAATGGCACACTGTCACTGAGGAGCCATTTTCTTACAGCACATTGAAATGATGAATGGGACCATTGTGTCTGTATTGGTTGGAACAAATGTCTTGTCCTCTCTGTAGAGCTCTGTCCTTTACAATTGCTTTTATCTGACTTGGAAAATGCCATAGGTGTCGGAAGTCACTATGTTTACATATATGGTGAGTTTTATATGCCAAGTATATGTTACTATGAGACATGATGATGCTTGTATAGAAACACACACACAAATATATATATATATATATATATATATATATATATATATATATATATATCCCTGTATCATTGCCATTTCACATCATTTTGACCATTTAAAATAATTCCCCCAAACACCACCAGAGCATGAATACAACAGGGCAGGGTTGCACGGGGTCAGGTGCTACAGTGCAAAAAAGGCTTTACTTGAACCTGATCTTGCAAAGGTTTGCGCGTACAAAAACAGATTGAGAACATGTGCAAGCCGGATCTACAAAAAGCTTACAAATAGGACTGCATTGATGAAATTAGGAGAATACCAGGTGCAATAAATTTAGCCTGTTTTCATAAATATGCAAAACATATACTGATCATCAGAAAGTGCAATAAAATGGGAAAAGAATATGCAAATGTGATTACCCGCAATACGACTTATTAAACCAGAAGCAGATAACAGGAGCCGAGTTTTCCTTCTGTGGGACAATAAAAAGTATTTCTATTCTATTCTGCTTTTGCATCTGTATTTGGCATGTTTCAAAAGCAGGTGCAAACTTTGCTTCTGCGTGTGCAATCAATTGAAACACAGCCACTTGTTTAACTTTGCTCACAATTTAGCGTTGCATATTTGGAATCTTGGTACATCAGGCCCTATTTGCATACATATATTTAGATTTGTGTGCAAAATAAATCAATAAATATAAAACATTTCACTCATTGCACAGAAAGTAAATTTTCATAATACAGTGCAGTTGAGCATTTCAAATTATACACTGCAACATAAAAGCATTGGGTTGATGCAAAAAGTAGAAGGTGTTGCAAAAAAGTGTTTTGGTTCAGAGAAAGTGGGAGAAAGAAAGACAGAGTGAGAAAGAGAGAATTATGCCTTACGCAAGATGAGAGGAACACATTTTCTGCCCTGAGGATAGATGGGAAAGAGGATACAGGAGAATAAAACTGAAAATCGGTTGAAGTGCAGTACTTTGAGGAGTGCTGAGCATAGATAATTATACATTATATATGCTAAAGGAAAAAATATTGAGTATGCACTTAGATAGCTATTGAAGAGTGTGAGAGAAGGACATCAAAAGCTTACATATTGGACGCAGAGAGCCATTCATGTTAAGAGCCCCTTTCCCACCACCCGTAAAATGAATTTGTAGCTGCCATTGTGCTCTGTAATGCATTGCAATTAGTGAATGATACATATGGCTGTGACAGACAACTTATCCCTGTGACAAATCAGTCTTTTTGGCCATTGCATTAGAACACACTTCAGCGTATACACATTTACAGTATATGCACGCACACACACACACATGCATGCACACCCCCACTCACAAATGGATGCCGGTTAAAACGTAGGACACACACAACAGGGAGCCCTTTGGTGGATCTAATTGAAGAGATAAGACATTATCCATTTATATCCCTGCCAATTTCAGCCCGTAGCCAAAATTAATGCCTGGGAATTCAGAGGTTACAACAACCTCCACACACAGCAAAGCTGTTCCCTTGGAAACAACAGCCAGCCAGTCCATAACAACTAGCCTAATAAACTCTCTCTTTCCTCCTCTTAAGCTTTTTTAAAAAAATTATTTAAACATTTTCTCTATAAAATAATCGGTAACATTTTCAATGTTTCTCTAGCTAAACGTGTTATCTCTGAATGACTTTTTAAAGGAAAAATAATTGCTCAATTAATTTAGCTAGGGGAAAAAGTTAAGGGAGGGCAAGACATGTTTTATTTTAGCTTTATGTTGCCAACACCTTGCATGAATGAAGGAAGAAAAATATATGGGAAATCTCTCCACTAGTCATGAATAAGTTTTCTGTACAATTAATTTCCCCATTGAACTGAGAATAACAAATTTGAGTACATATCAAATATGGCTTGGCGCTCCAAGTAAGTAAGATGTCAAATCATATATAATGTTGTGTACTGGTTAGAAGATAATCTGTAGTGTTAGTGTAAATTAGTTAATAGCCTTTGTAAGCTGTTAACTAATTTTGTTGTAAAATGTTATTTTTGTCCCAAAGAATCATTTCCACCTAAAGCTGCTGTATGCAACTCTTATTAAAGAAATGTGTTTTTCACATACTTGTTAAAACTGTCAGCATGTTGTGACAGTATGTTATGAGGCAGATATTCTGTAAAAAGATTGATCTCCTCCAAATCCTCCCTGGGTTATTATTGCGATCTGAAGAAATGCTTTAAAAACAACCAATCAGAGCCAGGGGGAAGTTCTTATCAATGTCAATCATCCTCATGTAGTCACTGTTCAATGTCCTAATGGCGCACATTATAGGAAAAACAATTTGAGGAAAAACAATCAAAAACAAGCTTGAAAACTTGGTTTATGTTTGTGATTTGAGGGTGTTAAAGCTCTATGTTGTGCCATGGCACTAGCCATTTGACTGGCACAGTTACCAACCCACCGCAACCTTGATCAGGATTAAGCAAGTCTAAAGAATAGTGGAATGCATGGATGGATTTATTCATAAAGACAGGCATGACTTATAGGTCTCTCAGTTCTCTCTAATTTGAAGGACGGCTTAAAAAAAAATCAGCTTAAAGAAAAAAATATGTATAAACTATGTAAACGCAAAATAAAACCAACTACGTCTTGTAATTTAGAAGATTAAGACATTTCATCATTCTTCCAAAGTTTATTTTGGTCTAATGACAGAAAAGCTGGTAAGCTCTCAACCTAACGGGTTGCATGCTTTATCGCAGCCTTTATATATGGCAAATGAAGCTGCTCTTAAAAATTATACTGTTTTTCCTTCAGGCAAGTTTTCCTTGCACAGTAATTTCAACCCAGCATTGCTACTTCAGAAGTAATAGAATTAGATTATATATATTTTATTTTTATTATTTTTTCCTACCAATGCAGCATCAGAAAAAACTGGAAGACCGTATCGGCTGACAGCAAGCAACCCACTCAGTTCAAATGTATTCAACTTTCAGTATGGAACTGAAGGAAAATGCCAAGTTTGGAAGGAACATTCACACAGTATAGGAAGCACATTTACTGTAAGTATAGTTAAATCAACCAAGACAAACAAGAATTCAGTCTCTTAAAATATTTAGCTTATTATTTACTTATAGTGCATTACAAAGATTTAATCATTTCATTAGCTTTTCTACATGCCATGATAAAACAAATCTCTGTGGATTTTACTGGCATTTTGATGATAGATAAAATGACTTGCTGCATGGTTTCCACTTTATTGGGTGATGATGAGACTTTTTTATGCTAGTGGTGATGCCTATTTCAAAATGGGTTTCATTTTAAACTGCCAGCGGTGATATGCTGTCACAGCCATAATAGTGACCTAAAAAGACCGAGAAGAAGTTGAAAGGACTTTTTTCATCACCAGATTTATGTTATCACAATAAATATCACAAAACAGCATGATAAAATTTTGAGTTCATATCACCCACCCCTCAACTGTTGACTTCTGAAGGTACTTGGTTTATGTCCAGTGCAACTCTTGCACTGGATCTTTATTAAGATATATGTAAATTTTAAACCAATGGATGCTTTTCTTTCTACTTTACAGTTATATGCTAGTTTGTTTGTGTCTGATTCATGGAATCCCAATAAATACTTTGCATTTTGTGATTTAAAAGTGCCTAAATGTTCTAACGGTAGAAAACCTCTGCAAGAAACTTAACTGATGGCTGTTTTATGTGCCCAAGCAGTTGAATAACATAGCGAAATAAACAAAAGAAATAAAACTTAATGACAGTTTATTTTAACTGAGACTAATTATTTAATAGCAAAAAACCCTGATCAATAGTACACTTAGCGACTCTGCTTCCCAAAAGTTTGGTGGGGTAAATTCAGGTTTACCCAAGCAATCATCCTGACTTGTAATGAGGGCAAAATGGCATAAAAATCCATCACCATCATAGCAAATTCTATGATTACTATTGATACTGCTCATCAGGGATCTCATTGCCTCCCTGAGAATGATTGGCTCTGTCTGGCAGGGAGTTTCACATATGTGACTACAGACTCATGTTAGATTGTGTGTGTGTGGTTTGTGTGTGTGTGTGTGTGTGTGTGTGTGTGTGTGTGTGTGTGTGTGTGCGCATGGAGTGAAGGAGTTGATAGGATTGGGAAGTGTTGCTGAGGTTGTCTTGTGATTAATACTCCTATTTGCTGCTGTCTCTCCTTCCCCAGCATAGTCTTGGCCCAAGGTTAGTTAGAAATAACTGTGTGTTTCCATAGGAATATTGGAACCAGCATATACAATGGCACAGTAGTGGAAGAAAAAAAAATCCATGAGCACAAGAGAGTATTTTTAAGCATCCTTACACTAGATTTGCAGTGTCACAAAAGGTTAAGTGATAGTAGTCAGCCTCAGGAAGAACTTCTCCCCTCTTGCCAAAAATTAAACTGCCAATCTTCACATGCATTTAAATAGCTAAATAAGGATTGTACTTTTTTATTATCATTAAACCTTACAATCTCTTTCCATCTAATTATTTCTCTATTAGTTTAAGTTGGAATTGAGACATATTTGACCTGCTGAGGCTTATTACTGACAATCATGGTAAATGGACTCAACACTTTTCCAGTCATACTGACCACTGAAAGAACACACAGTAGAACCACATTCACACGCACAAATATGTAGCAAATTATACACCATCACATATATCAGTGGACAAGTTCAGATTAAGATCAGGAGAAGCTGGAATCAAACCCACAGCCCTCATATTGTAAAACAACTACTCCACCCACTGAGCCACAGGCAAATCAACCATGTCAAAACTCATTTTTTCAGTTTTCTTGTCAGTATTAAACTCCAGGGAAGCAGAGATAAAAACAGATCTCTGATTATAAGACAGGATATTTAGTCGGACCCTATTACAACTGGTCCACATCAGTTGCTTTGTCCTTCATAATTACTGCAACAACTTCAAAAGCCCAATCTGTCTCCCAGGACATCTTAAGTATTGCATTATCAATTCTGCCTTTGCTTGAAAATAAGACAGTAATGGCTCTGTTGTTTTGTTCCACTGAGAGCTACTTACCAAGGTAGTGTAAAAATCTACTAAATTTATCCTGTTCCAACTGTACTGTCATGTTTTTGTTGGCAAATCAAAGTGTTTTCCTTTACTAATTGCTATTGTTGTACACATATTATTATTTTTGCCTGTTTTCTGTGTTGCTTAGTCTGTTGTATCAGTTTGATTTGACAAAATAATGTACAAATAGATCAATATATGAGTATGTTGCATATGTTTTTGCATCACTTGGATGTAAACACACATCAGTTAAATCTTATTAAATCTGAGGAAGTAGTCTTCAGATATAAGATATGTTGCGTGATAGAAAAGTAATGAGTAGAAAGCAAACCTGATTTTCTATGAAGTTACTAACAGTGAAATCACAGTTGTTATCAAGAGCCTTAAAGACTCTACAAAACAGTTTAACAACCACAAAGCATATTCTTTAGTGTACTCAAAAGGACAGATACAAATTTCACTACAGCACCCAGCAAAATGTTGCTGCTTTCAATAATTACTCCGCAATTAAGTTGCCTATCATCATCTGTCATCTGTCACAGGCAGATTTTTTTTCAGCATATTATCATGTAAATTAATGACTCTTCAATCAATTAACACACTGATCCTTCTCAGTTAGTGCTTTAGATAATCAGGGATAATAAGGATTATTAAAAAGCACAATGCACAACTGTCATCTTTGGAAGCAGCAACACTTTAATTTCCTCTCTGGAATTTCCAACTTTTAAAATAATTAATATTACAATTAAAGTAATATTGTTTTATCCCCACAATTATTTGTTTATCATTGTGAACGCACTGTAAAATTACACTCGACTCATAATAATTAGTACCTTCCCACTGACAAAAACAATCAAACTCAGCAGATACTCCAGACTCCAGTGCTGGGTTCCAATTTGAATAAAAATGCATTTTTTCAAGAGTCTTAAAAAGCATTTATCTCACTTTTTCCCTACACTTTCCTAACCTCTACCCCAGACTCCCATATCTCAATATTTCTGCCTGATGACAGCTTGATTATGCAGAAACTGTTTGAAAGACAAGGGCATGGGAATAAATTGATATTAATAACTGTGATTTGGCTGGCAGCATCTTCCCTAGCTATTTTCACATTTTGTTTATATTTGGGATGTCATTCAGAAAAATGAACACTTGCTGGTTTGAAAAGAAAGGGGAATTTAAGGATAAAACTGTCGTTTTGCATAATAATCACAGTTAATTTTTAATCATTTAAATGCACTGCCATCCGTGGAATTGAATTTACTGGCATCTTGTACATTCATTCAGACCAGGCAGCCAAATCCAGAACACTTCACAGCTGAACTTACTTGACATGAACAAGTACAGATTTGTGGAGAATCCTTCAACCATTTGAAATTCTGAACAAAACTACAGGTGCATCTTAATAAATTAAAACATAATTAAAATGTTTTTTTTCAGTAGTTCAATTTACTAAGTAAAACACACAATACAGATTGATTACACAAGATGGATGATTTAGATCTAATTGAAAACATACTAGTTAACATTAAAATATGAGATGATTCCAATAAAAAATAATAAAGGAAACAAGGGATTCTAAAAGTAAATTAGACAAACAAGCTCCATCGGAATGCTAATTCTAAGTAAATAATGATAGTTATAAGTTATTATATTGGCGCGTCTCAGAACATTGAAACAGCTTTAGTCTGCTAACAGCTAGTGAAAGCCCAAATTCTATATCTGAAATAATTGGAATAGAACATAAGAATAAATAACACATTTTTAATACATAAACAGTGTTTGCAAAAATGCGCCGGAGAGTCAAACATTCCTGACATAATTTAATATTCTCTGATGAAAAACTGAAAATCTAAAAAAAAAAAAAAATCTGACATGCCTCTTCTCTAATATACTGCCAATGAAAAATCTTCAAAACCACAGGGCTGTACATTGTGATAAATACTTGTATGTCACATTTGCAAAAAAAAAAAAAAGCTGCACTAACTCACCACTTCAGGTAATCCTAACATGGTTTACCATGGGTCAATTTCACACCTAAAAACACACTATAAGCCTGTATCAAATGGTAAGATTAATAATAAAACATGAAATTATGCTAACAAAGCCAAAACAAAGCCTCACCAGGAAAGGCTTAAACACTGAGGAAGACAGTAGCTTTAGGCACGGCAGGCAATTAAGAAAATAAATTAGTTTAACGGCATGCTGCGTTTTTAATGCTTTTCACAGCATTTTAAGAAGTAAGTTGTTATTGTGGCAACACATTGCTTGGTGGTAGAGCAGGAGCACCGTATGCAGAGGTTACTGTCCTCAATGCAGCTGTCTCTGGTTCGATACCCAGGTCATTTACTGCACTTCTTCCTGTCCAGCTACTAATGGATACAGACCACTAGAGCCACAGAAAATCTAAAGAAAAAGTAGCAAGTTAAAATCTGTCTGAAATAGGATAAGGACACAGTTACACACAGAACAAGCATAAAAGTATGGCAATATGTACGGTATGAACAGCAGAACACAAATGACTAGATAGGATGATAAATACAGTGAGAACAGAGGCTTCATTAATCTTTGAGGAGATGAGGTGTAGTAATTAACGTTGCTGACACACAGCAGACTCCCACAGGGAGTTTCTTGGAGTTAGAGGAGGGAACAGCAAGCGTTTCTAGCCAAGCCCAGCATCCTCTTAGTGGGGTGCAGAGGTGAACCCATACATGACAGCATGGCTGATGCATCACCTCCGCTTCACCCTTCTCAACCTCCCACTCGCAGGATGGCTACATGACTTTCTTAAACACTTAATAACCTCTTCTTCCTTTGATTTTACCCTTGTGAACTTTGGAGTTCTTTATATTGAAAATATTTAATCTCAACAATAATTCATGTAAATAAATATTATTTTAAAGAAGGTAAATATTTGCACAAGGAAGATATGTCCAAAATATCTAAAACTGGCTGGAAATCATCTCTGAGTCTGAAAAACAGAAAAGGCTCTGTACACCTTATAATGTCACAAAATTACTTTACTTGTTCTGATCACAATTTAAACAACAACAAAAACAGTATTTCCCTATTGTAGAAACTGATAGATTTATTTCTATGTCATTTATTTTTGTCTATACAAGCTACTAAGACAGATCTGTTTTTGCAGTATGCTGTGAAGTGAAATAGGAATGATTTCATCTCAGTCAGAAACAAATCTGTAAAAAATAAATTGAATCTAAACTCAAAGCATACCTACTCTTGAATAGTTGACCATTTTTAAATAAACCCCCTAAACATCAACACTTTTATTGCTCAGTTAATTTGTTGTTAAAAAGTAGACCTCTTTTTTTTTCTTTTTACAAAATCTATTTGTTGACAGTTCACTTGTTTTTCTCCTGTGCAAAGTTATGAATTTAGAGGGATTCTGGGGGTGCTTGTGACCAACAAAATTTGATTTTCACAAATTGAACAAGTGTGACTCCGTAGTTATGGACTGGATTAATGCACACTGTGCCAACACAGCCGCAAAAATCCCCGCTGGAGTCCACTCAAACAGAAGAAATAATCTGCATGTTTTTACTTGCACTGCTGAGTGTTGATTGTCAAATGCTTTCCTTGAGTTATTCAGTATTGTTTGTTTGCACTGAAAGATGTTCCTTCTTTTCCTGGTTTATCACAGAGGGGAAAAACAAAAAAAACATGGCTCCCTAAAGGTGTACAGCCACAGAAAAAATGTTGATTAACTGCTTTCACATCTCACTGGCTTTATATTGAAGTACATGGATTCAGAGTAATAGCACATTTGTTTTTAATTTGACAAAGCCTCAGTTACGAATACATATTCAACTTATTTCTTATTTTCTGAGCTTTTGGCATGCGGATGATTGATCGGGTTCATTAATGCTCCAAGACCTGGAGAAAATTATTAATACTGATATCTCCTTTCACCTAGACTACATGGAATTAGTCAATCATCTAAATGATGGCTGCAGCCTATTCAAAAAGCTGCTGTTAAAGATGCTACTGGAGAAATCAATATTTTCTAAGAGAAATTGATGGAGCCTGTATAAAAGAAGGTCTATGTGTAAGCTAAAGCCTTGGCAAAACTCTTATCTGTTTCTCTCAACACGATATATAAATAATACAAACAATTTGAAAAGGTACATCAAATAGAAGCTGAAAATTGTTTTGGATATTAGTAAGATATCTGCCATGCTAGCCCCCAAACCCTCTATATAACTTATATAAAAAAAAACTTTAGTAGGACACTTCTGCCAGATGTGTTGGCAAAGCCACATCAACCCAAAATATTTAGGACTGATTCAAGTGTTCTCCAAAAAATGTCTTTCTTCAAGGGATTGAAATGCCTTTTTAGCTTAAATAATTTTTTTGTTACTGATTTATTAAGTTAAATCAATGATTAGTCACTTAGTATAAATGAATTTGGAATGGCTCTCATAAACTCTCGAAGACTGACAATATAATTTCTTTGACGCTTTCTCTACTTTGTATTACTACTGGCGACTATCCAATTTGAACACGAAGACTGAGCGGAAATCGAAATATTGGAGAACACGGGGAATCACAGATATTTGGAAAACAGAATCTGTCGTCTAATAAAAATAGACCTGACTAAACATGTCACAATTTCCCCACCCCAAGTCACTGGCTTCATGCTCAGAGAAATCCAATCTATCATAATTACATGGATGTCTGCCTATATTGATCACATGTTAGTCAGGCAAGACTGACACCAAGCAGCAAAATTAAAACAGATATGTGAGCCCCGGCCGTGTGCTTAGGGACTTCCACTCCACTCTTGCCGAGCAGCTCATGGATCTACAACCCTTTAAGTGTCATTTTGATGGATTTCTTTCCACCTCTTTCCATCTCTTACCCTTTTGCACACAAATCTTAATTCACAGTGGCCTGTAATCAGACAGGGTGCAGATGTAGACCAAACAGTTATGGCACAGACACAGAGAGGTTTCCCCCTTTTAATATTAAACCTCAATAGTTTGTCCTACATTACATCTATATGTGTTGTACTATGGAAACCTGAATAGCAGGAACTTAAACCAAGCAAGGTTTGCACTAGCCTTTATGAATTGATACACCAGCTATTCATATAAAAAAAAAATGTCTTACTTTGATTGTAAAATATTAGGTATTCAAATTTACTCTAGTTTTGAAATGGAGAGGAATTAAAAATATGTTTGAATTAAGGTAACATTTCACTTTCACAACCCGGCTGCACTATTGCTTGTGTTCTGCAGGATGACCAAAAAGATTCATAGGAAGAACTTATTAAATTTTGGTGACAGGTGTATTTTTGGGCAAAGTACGAGGCACTGAGTGTCATTCTTGAAAATCCATTTCCACCTGTTTGAAGAATGCTTCTCAACTGCACTGTCAGATTATCCATTTTTCTCTCCCTCTCTTTTTTTGTTTTTACTTTATAATTCAGTCCAATCAATATTTGCATTATTAGGTCTGCACAAGCATTTTCTTTTATTCGCCACACCTAAAAACAATAACATTCACAAAATAATTAGCAGAGATATTGCTATAATTGGTAGCTTTTACTGTAAAGCATAACTCAGCCATAATTTGCTGGAAAGTTGACACCCCAAGATGCCTAGAAGTCAAATGCCCAGACATTTTTAATTACTTTGTGGCGCCTCTTGATGCTAATGAAAAGGGGGCGAGAGACTACAACCGCACTGGGACATGAGTAAGAGAAAGTTAGTGAAATCTTTCATCACACAAATTAATATGAGATGACATTTTGAACAGATCTGCAACTTTAATGCTAAGTTGTAGTAATCCCTAATATTTGTCTATGCAAGCTACTAACATTTTAGGCTGTAATTATTTTTGACAGGAACAAGATAAAGAACCGCAGGTGTTGGCATGCTTGATAACAACTTATGAAGAAACCAATTTCAGTCAGATTTTCTCTCCTCCAGATCTCTCTGCAGCTTTGTGATGGTAAAATCACAGCATGTGGATGTTAGGTTGATTTAGTTGGAAATTAAGGTCAACTAGATAAAAGACATATGCTTCCCAATTGATGGATGGAAAATGTATAGCAAAATGTCCTTCAGTTGTGGCTGGAAATGAATAAAGGAGCTCCATGAACTAGGTAAAAAGATGTTGGTTCTTACCACTTTTGAGTCTTTTCTTCAAGTCTTTGTGCATCTTTAGATACAGTAACCAGTTGCACTTAATATGTTGACAACCATGTGTTTGTCCTGTACTTTTGGCAAATGAGAATCGATAGGGTAACAGTTATAATGAAAGTAATATAAAAAGTGTGTAAAATTGACATTAGTAAACACTGGCAAGTGCAAAATAATAAGTGATATAATACAGTTTTTTAATAAGTCTGAGTAGAAATAGGTCAAATGTAGTTTAAAATCCATACTAACTCTGTACTAGCCTCTACTGCAGTTCTTTGAAATTTTGTACTTGTGAAATATGAGTTTTATTTGTAAAGATGTGAAAAAAATATACATAGTATTACTGTAGTTTTATTTTGTATTAGAACCACTGTAGGACAGTGTTCAAAATGGAAACTCTGCTATGTTTATGAAAAACAAACAGCATGGGGAATCTTTGCTTCAACAACATATTGCTAAAATCGAATATTATACATCGCAAAGTCTTGTGAACTAAATGTGTCATTACCTTCCTAATAAACACCTTTTTATTTTTATAGACAGTGTCAGATTAGGTATGTCCTTCAGTGAGTGGCTGGGAAATGGAAAATGGTATGAATACCATGGTGACTGTAATTCCCATTGTCACATTGTCCTTTTCCTCATCATATAATCCATCATCTGTCTGAAAATGTGTTTACTTTTGGTCCCACGCTCATGCCATCACACAAATCTCTGTAGCAAGCCTTGACAATAGGCAGAATAGTTTTTTTCTGACTTTAATTGCCTTGCTTCCAAAATTTCAACTTATATTGACTCTCTTTCATCATGGTTTCTACCTAATTTCTCTTGCAGAGGTGTCAGGGCAACTCTATCATTCTCCTAGGAACAGCTGAATCCCAAATGGTCCCTAATGAAGGAAAATGGTCATACAGGAACGAAGAAGAAGAAGAAAAAGAGAAATGAAATGGCTGGAGAGAGAATGTGTCGATGAGTCTGAAGTGAATATGAAAGAGAAGATGAGACAGAAGTGGAGGATGAAAAGGGATGGGAAGGAAGGGGATTGCTATAAGCTTTGCAGAAATGTGCTGTAATTGATACAGCAGAGACAAATAAAAACAGACAGCATGATTGAGAGAAGGTGATGAGGAGAGACTGAGATGCCAGGAAACATGATAGCCATATTGTGAGTAAATGATACAGAAAGTTACAAAAGGCCACAAAATGTAAATTTTTTCCTGGGTGCATATAATAAACATTAGTTGAAGATTACTGAATCCATACAGCATCCCCTAGAGTAAATGTGTAACCATACAGATTTGTATAATGCCTTGCAAAAATATTGACATCTCTTGAACTTTTAAATATTTTGTCATGTAATAGTATACCTACTAATCTCAATTTGGACATCATGTGACAGACACACACAAAGTGATGTAAAATGATGATGTGGATGTTTTGTTGTTGTGTGATGTGCAATTGCATCAGTCCCATAAATCTATAGTTTGTAGAATCGCCTTTCGATTCAGTTACCCTGTGCGTCACTGTGTTTTGCTGTACATCTGTTAGGGCTGCACAATTTATTACAAATATATCACCAGCACAATATCAGTATGAGAAATATCTATTTCGCAAAAGACTGTTTGGAGTGCAATCATTTTTGTGAATTCTTGATTGGGGGTTCTGTCACCACACATCCAATAAGATACACTAAAGCATGTAATCAGATGGCCTACAACTACAAGCTTATGATGCTCAGCTTTCATCACAGCAGCAGACTGATGACTTGAATACACTAGGTGTGTGCGTAAACACACTCCGCATGCCAGCCAACGTGCATATATGACTGCACCCTCATCCTGTGCAATGGAGAATAAATTGGGTCAGTTAATATGTCTGTTTACTAAATGTCTTTCTCAGACAGCGAGAGAGCGTGAACAGCAAAAAGAGACAAGACAAAGAGGGTAGGGAGAAGTGAATACAAGTACAACTTGTCCCTGTCCATCTTTCAACTCCCGGTGAACAGCATATCATTTAGCATGAAAGTCACACACATACCTAGTCAAGGAAAAAAGGGTAGTGAATGAGAGGCTATTTTTGAAATTGCCACTTTGTGGGAGTATGTGCTGCACATTTTCGCAACTAGATCCAATGAACAAATAGAAATGCTATAAAACAAAAAGGCCAGAAGGAGGGACTAAACCTGCCAGACGTTCACGGCCGTACAGAAATGAACACAAATATATTTTGCCATCAGAATGAAATCTGAATGCCTGAATGACACAAAATCTTGCTGGTTTAGGTGTACAGCCTTTGACACGGTTGATGGAAAAGGTGAGAGAGTGAACACAAAAGACCTAGCGGAAAATGGGCCCTTGACAAATTCAATTTGCAAGGGCTCAAGCCGGTGCATGCAGACAGGCCCGCATTAGTATTACTCATATGATAGAGCAGCCCATCCATCATGAACATACAGGAGAAAATCGAGAGGAAGATATGAGAGTAGAGAGTTAGGGGGGAGTTAAACAAGAAGAAAGGTAAAAAAAAAGCTATTGAAATACCATCTAAAGACAGCTAAAAGTTGAATTTATATACACTCTCACTCAAAAATGTTGTGTTTGTCTGTAAACAAGCCAGCATTTTTTTTAATCCCGTGTCTATGGGGAAGGCTTGATTAAACGAGGCCATTACAAAACAACAATTTTAAAACTGAGATTAAATTAAACACAGATGGGATTTTACAGGGTGATTTCTGAAGGCGTTTGGTTGCACAGGATTTTATTTAGGGCTATAAGAGCAACAGGTGTCCACATTTTTTATTTGGGCAATATGTTTTTTAGGTTATTGTTTGTAAAACATTTTGAAAACATCGTTTCATTTTCATTACACTTCTCAGAACAACAAAGTAATGCGTTAGGTTGATCTACATTATAAACATCCTTATAAAGTAGGCCAAAATTTGTGGTTGTAGATTAATTATTTCTCTTTCAGACACAACTTTCATTCATATGGTATATCACTAAATAGGATGATTTTAATAGAACATTTTATATGCTCCTCACCACTCTTCTTTTAGATTATCTGAATGGTCTTATCATAAGATAGGTCAGCTGCTATCACATAGACCTCTACAGTGTCATCTAACAGCAGGAGAGAGGTCCTTGATGCTCGAGACAAATCTAAGTGTTATTTCCCAGACCCAGAACTTATCAAGATCAAAGCTGTCCTCTTTAACATCAAACACACAACCCCTTTTCTTAACAAAAGGCAAATGGTAAGACCATCTGTGGTGAGCTCCACAACATCCTTGTGCATTACAATCCAGATATAGTTCAATAAAGCCTCTCTTCCTTATGTTGGGAAACAGGCACAAACAATCACAAGCTGTATTTTTTAAGATCTGCTGACCAGGACCTATATAATTCAACCAGTATCAAATGTAAAAAGCTAGAGCAGACTGGACAGATTTCTTTCATTCTGCATTTTTGTTCATACCTTGCAAGGTTTTAATAAATAGCTTAAAAG
This sequence comes from Micropoecilia bifurca, assembly GCA_903067075.1. NCBI lineage: Eukaryota > Metazoa > Chordata > Actinopteri > Cyprinodontiformes > Poeciliidae > Micropoecilia > Micropoecilia bifurca. The sequence goes on along the minus strand of CAEGAF010084746.1, from coordinate 4,252 downwards.
CTTACTTCTTCTCATCCAGTGGGGGAGGGAAAAAAAAAAAGGATTTTTTTTTTTTCCACAACATGACTTCAGCCTTAACTTGGACTCCGCTTACTGGTTTTAGTGAAATCATAACACTTTTGTTGAAATCCAGCGGCTTAGAACGTGGCACATTGCAGCCTGAAGTAACTAAAATCAGATTGTTTCGCCTTAATGCAACCTGTATCTGATCTTTTTATGACAGTCTGAACAACACAGATACAGTTTTTACAAACGCGACACAGGCCACTTGGAAGTGTGGTCCTAAATCCACATTATTTAAGTTACATTAAGTATTTGAAGTCTGGTCATTGTTAAGTAGTGTTTTAACAACTACTCTGCAGTAAAGCTTGTAAATGTGCAATAAGTTCACATGTGCAATAGGTTCACATTTACCAGCTTAAATTATTCTTGCATCATGAAATGGATATAACAGAGTTTTGGTAGAGGAGACAAGTCTTCCTATGGAGTCGTGTGGGAGCTGAGAAAAGTCTATATATGCTTAAGATAACAGAGAAGGATATCCCACACATTACAGAGCTGGAGAACATTTTTTTAAATAAAAATAAACAGAAGTATATACTTGCTCTTTTCAAAACTGTGGCAACAAAATGTCAAACCACACATCACAAAGCTTTCCCAGATGACCTTTAAAGGACTAGGACATGTAGAAGTTTTGCCAAGTTGTGCTACAAATATAATATTCCCCCTCCTAAGCATCCTGTTTATAATATATAGTTCTACAAGGACAACTACTGCAGGTTTCTGCTATTCTGGGAGTCATATCACTACCTAACACAATTCTAGCTAGAAACAAAAATCTTACTTCAGATCCTTCAATAGAGAAATATATACTTAATACTAAGCAGGGATAAATGGAAGGTAATGAAAGCCAGCATTTCCTTTCTATCTGAGGCCATGGACGCTTAATAAATGGTTAGGCTTGATTGGACAGGCTCTGGCTTCTGCTTTTGTAAACATCACATAATTATGTAATGCCCCTCTGTACAAATAACAACGGCCCTGAAAAGGGTCAAACAACTGAGACCAGAAGAGGCTGAATGTAAACAGAACAGTCTACCTCTGTTGGCCTAACTCTATCTAAGCCCATCAGTGGCAAAAACAAACAATTTTGCTGCACTTGAGCGCTCTAGCTTCTTACATCAGAAAGTTGTATCTTCTTATAACCTGTGTCTACTCATGTTGCTCTTGCTCATGCAGATTCAATCATCTCAATATGAAAACAAAATAATTAAAAATGTCCTAATTTTCACAAGGTTGTAAATAAAAAAAGTTAAGAGAAATATTTATTTGAAAGTATGAAAGTCTTAGAGCCCCTTTTTTATCATGTGATTGTTTTTATTAGGTTTGTTCATTGTCTCTTAAAAATGTTCTAACCCCAACACAAATCTAAAAAAAGTGGTGGATAATTGTGAAGTGTGAAAACAGTTATGTATTGATTAATTTCACAAATATAATTTGAAAAATATGGTAGGCATTCATATTCAGCCTCCTTTTGTCCAACACCCCAAAATAAAACCCAGTAAATCAATTGCCTTCATTAGTCAGTTACCAATAATAAATAGAGCCCAAATGTGTAATTTAACCTAAAAAAAATGGTAGTATTCTGTGAAGGCCTCAGAGGTTTTGATACAGAACATTAGCACACTGTTCAATCCATTACATGTCAATGGAAGTAGTAACAAATACAAACCTACATGACTGTCCACCAAAACCGACAAGCTAGGCAAGGATGACAATCAAAAAAGTGCCCAAAAGGCTCATAGGAACTCTGGAAGAGAGGTGGTGAGTCATAGCTTCTCAGAAATATGAGCTTTATAAAAGAGTGACAAGAGGAAAGTCATATCTGAAAGAAGTCCCATTTGAAGTTTACTAGGCTGGCTGAGTGGGGAAGGCGCAGGGGAGGAGGGCTCTGCAGGCTGGTCGTTTGCCTGGAGACTGCAGCTCCAAGAAGGAGCTCTGTGGAAACAGCCGCCGCTTTATGAGAGCAAGCGTTTACACCGGAAAAAATGTCAGTCTTTACACGAACAAAGATGACCACTTGATACTTTTAAGGTCTCACATTGAAACATCTTGTTATGACAACATAAAAAAATGGATACACTTTTGCAAGGCTTTTGTAATACGCCGTTTACTTCTGAGTCACCTCTTTTCCACTAACTCGTACATATGTTTGCAATCTATTCAGAAGAACATAACGTCTTTAAAAAAATAATTATACATTTTCTAAAATTGTGTTCTGCTAATGGAGCTCGCCTTTGGAAATTCTTAAGTTGGCACTTTTTGTGTACAGAGAAACCGAAGCACGGATAACATCTGTGTGAGTATTGTTCTTTCCTCTGTTTTCTTGTAGAGCCATGAAATACACACAGAGAGACAATGAATGAATGTCACAATGTGAGGGTCACCCTCAAAGTTCAAAAACCATCACTTTGTTTCTAAACTAGACTTCAAATGACTCCTGATAGAAATCTCTAATGTAATCAACCTTTTCGCCTCAATCTAAACTCTACATTCTTCATGTAGGGCAATTTGGACTCAGATGGGGCAGAGGACAGCAAGAATCGCCCGAACTCACCCAGTGATTCAGGAGACAGCAGAAGAACAAAATCAATGTTTGAGCTAGTATGCACACAGCACAACCTCAAGATTGCTGTTTTGCTGCAACTGTGCTAATGGCAGAAAAGCAAATTAATGTTAGAGGAAAACTGTTTATCCACCACTATTGGTTACAATATTTACTGGCTTCTGCATTCAAGGCAGTCTCTGCTCTGGGGAAGAAACTGTAGCATAGCAGAGCGCAACGGGAGGTGTGAGCAGTGTATACACAAGAATGACTGACAGCACTAAGACACTCCTCCTGGCTCTAACTGGATGTTTCTCACCAGGAGTGGAGAATTTCTGCAGAAGGCAGTAGGACCACATGGAAGAGGCAGAGGGGATTTATTTTTTCCTATTTTCTTTCATACTGTTAGGGCATAGTGACAACAAATATCTAAACAGCATTTTTATAAAAAATAAATAAATAAATAAAAATACCAGCAGTTTTAAAGAGTCTCTGAAAAATCATCAGACCAAACTAAAAGTAATATATTTGGCTTGCAGAAAGCCAGGGACTCATAGGATAACATGTCATAAAGATATTATATAGTGAAGCAAAAACGGATATAGGGCCTGATGTTATACAGCTCATACTGCAAAGCAACAATCCAATTCTTTTGTTCAATGTAATTTGAGATCTTATCCTGTTTTCCAGTGGTGCTGAAATGTCTGCTGAACATGTGCGTTTCAATAGAGATAACGCAAAACAATGTGGAGAAATTATTTGTGCAAGTCATAACCGTGTGTTTCTTGCTGCTATGACTGCGTGCCAGTAAGCCCCCAGAATGATCTAATATAGCAGTTGGATGCTAAATTTGTGGCGTTTCTCAACCCTATATTTAACAGCAACAGAGCCAAGACCCCAGACCACAGTTTCCACCCACTCCATCTTTTTTTCTTTCTTTTTTTTTTTCGCATCTACCAGAAAGCCCTACTTTTATCTCCAGCTATTCATCTGGGACACATATGGGGACCATTCTGGGAAAAATGAGAAGGGGAACAGGCTGTGGACTCCTGTATGTCTTCCCGTGACACAACATTTTTATCTACAGACAGAAAGAAGAAGTGACAGGATATTCAAAGGAAAATAAAACCAGAAAAGCATTTTTAAAATGGCCAACCAACAGAATAAAACATGAAGCTGATGACTCTCAACTATAGGTCATTTGGTTTTCAGGTTAAGATTAATGATGATTGACACTGTAAGCTTTTCTAAAAAAAATATTTTTCTTTTTACAGCAATACATTTTATTTTCAATTCATATTTATAAAAATAATGTAAATGTTTACATGTAAATATTGAAATGATTTGTGAAAGTATTCAGGCCCACTTTTACAAAATGGAACCTTGTGGGGTTGAAGGGACCAGGGCAGAAGTGTCAATTCCTAAGCCACAACTTAAAACAAACTTTCACTACAATTACAACAGTCTTTAAGAGTAAACAAGTAAGGGGATTGTTAACATTTATAAGCCAATTGTCTCAGATTTTTAGAGCAAAAAAAAAAAAAAAAAAAAGAAAAATAAAAACATGTTTAAATTTCCTTCCACCACAACAATATGCAGTAAAATGTGCTGGTCTGTTTTAATAAATTAAACGGAAGAGCAATTTAA
>CAEGAF010084735.1:0-48872 GCA_903067075.1 Micropoecilia bifurca | reverse complement strand
ATAATAATAATAATAATAATAATAATAATAATAATGAGAGCAGAGAATATCCCCTCTTACACCTGGATTTTAAAAACTGATGCAAGGTTGGTATGCAATCAACAACAGTGGGAGGCTCTGAAAAATCAGGTAATAAAACACTGCTGTCACTGCTCTACAATGAAATCTTCCACATAAGAACTGTGTAAATGTGCCAGGTCAGATGCTTTCAGGGATCCCTAAGGGTTTTTCATTGGTTTCTGCACTTCTGAATTATTAAACTGTGTTATCAGATTTTTCTGCTACATTTTTTTTACATTAGCAATGCCTAGAAATAATCTTTCTGCCTGTGTTTACTTATTTAAAAAGCATTTTTAAATAAGTATGTGACAATACAACAAATTCCCATCAGACTGAGTTACTCTGTTGAGACTTTTATCCTCCTAGTGAACTTAAAGAATGTTATTCATGAGAACTGGTTGGGTATTACATCAGCTAAGTACAAATGGTAATGTCTTTGCACAATTGGCTGTAATGTTACATTGCAGCGACATTAAGTTGTTGTGGAAAGATCAAATGGAAAGATGATCAGAGTAGATCATTTCAACAACCGAGCTTCATTCTACAGTAAGTTATTCAAGCTTCCTTCAAAGCAAATGGATGCAAATTAATTAGATCTGATAATAAAACATCTCTATCATTCCTCAATAGCAAATTTCCATTAGCTCATATAATGAGCAATGCTAAATGAGCTCACTTTGTTTCTTTTAAATGATGTTAATGATGTAAAAGAAAGACTACACATCACATCTTTTTTCTCTTGAGATATAATTATTTACATCTTTATAGAGAGGAGAATTAAGATCACATAAATACTATTCATTTTAATACTGCAAGACAATCTAATAAAATGCCATTTGTCTTAATAGAGTTCTCTCCCTTGGTTCTCCTAAAGCAGGCTCTTCTGTCTTTTCTTCACTGATGAATTATACCTGCAAAGTAAAACAGAAGCTTTTTTTTTACAGGGTGAAGTAAAATGCATTTTTTTCCTGCAATCAGGAAGCTTTTCCATCCATCTCTTTTCACATGACAACACTCAGTACAGTGCTAAGGTGAATGATAAACTGCCGGAGCAGTGACCTCAATTCGGCCACAAAATGTCATTTTATTTAGCATCAAGATGATGGGGCTGTGATTTATTACTCCAGCATCTTCCACATGACAGTGAAGCAATACAACAGCTACAAAGTTAAAGTCCCTCTCATAAAAAAAGAACAGCTTCATCTTGGTGATGTCAACTGGGGGAACGTGACCATGAGGCCGTGCAGCGCCACGGCCTTGAGAGAGGGAACGTGTCGCTGGTGATCTCTCTCCTGTCCTCCTTTCGGTCCCTCACTCTGGATGCGTTTTTCTCCGTTGCTCGTTCTGTCAGCCTTCATATTCCTCTCGTTAACACCTCGGCCTCCCACTGACTCGCACCGCTCTGCCGCGGTGCCCTCTGTGGCACTTTGTCATCACTTCAGGTCAGAGAAATTTGTCGATGATGCGAAGTCCAAGGTTACCTCACCTCTGTGGATCCTTGTCAGAAGATATTTAAATACATGCAGCTGAATAGGGTCAGTGTTGTGGAACAGAGCTATGAGATGCCTTTTCCTTTTAATGTATTTACATGTGCATAGTGCAGCAGAGTCTTTCTTCGTGGTATTAAGTTAGTTCCCAGGGATATTACACCATTTTTCAGTGGTACATAAAATTTTATGTCTATTTGGTGTTTTAAGGTGGTCTTACTGGTACCTAAAGCTGCAATTGCTGACTGTTTTTGTTTGTTTTTAACCTCTTTAATGGCTCTCTATGTGGTTCACAGGATTCCCAAAACTTTAGATATTACCTTGTAGCCCTTTCCAGATTGATAGATCTCAATCACTTTCGTTTTTATTTTTATTTTTTTATTTCCCAACTTTGGAGGATCTTTTAGTGAACCTCATTTTGTCAGGCAGGTGCTGTTGAAGTGATACCTTTATTGAGATCAGGTGTGACAGTAATGGTCTGGGTGCAGCTAGAGACAGTAAACTCAGGTGTGACCAACCGTAATTAAGTTATATTTTAACAGAGGTGGGCAATGTTTCATACAGTGCCGTGTAGGTTTGGATTCTTCTCTCCCATATCAGCAAACACCTTCGTAAAACTGCATTTTTGTTTACAAAATGCATTGAGGTTTGTGGTTAAAACGTGACAAAACGTGAAAGTTTTAAGCGTCTGAATACTGTTACCTGGCTTTTTAATAATAATATGCTAATACATATTATTCACTGGGGAAAAAAGAAAGAAATCCACATCTCATCTGTTGGTCTTTGTGCTAAGGGATAAACACAAAAGACAAAACAGTTGAATAGTTTCGCTTGCCAAAAACTGTGAATAGATGTTCAGACTCTTCCCGACATTGACCAACCCAATGCTTTGCTAACTAGAAATGGTCGAAGCTTCCAAAATATTCCCCACTCTGCTTGCTCTGTTTGTTAAAACAATGATCCACCCGTTGGGTGGTTGTCTATGCTCTGGCTGACGGTGCAAGTTAGATCCATTCGAAACCGAAAAGGCACACTGAAAGTGACACTTTTCAGGCTTTGTTTGCATTTTTATGCATCAAAAGCCGGAAATTTATAAACAAGAGAGTCTCAAGTCCAGGGTTGGGAGGACATGAGGGGCTGGGAGGTCACCTGATATGGAGTGACAGCGACTCAAAACAGAAATGGATAGTGACCTCAGCTAGAGAAAACTGCATGTTTTTCTAATTCTGACTCTCAGCAGGATTATGCAAAGAATCAATCAAAGGGATTTTTATTAAACATGCGGTGCTTCTTGTGGCGTGAGCTGAGCTTGGTGTTTCCTAGTGTAGCTTTACTTTTGCGTCATTTGTATTATGTTTACTCCAAATAATAACCCTATTTTACTTTAATGCAATAGTGTCGGATTGTGTTTCATTGAACGCACATAATGTAGTGGCCTATTGTTTATGAATAACTCACTAAATTCAGATTTAGGACCAAAGTCAAGATGAGAGACCATGCAGACGTATTAATGATCAAATACACTTTCAAGCTTTTATATCCGGAAAACAAATGCGACTGATGTTCTCTTTATTTGGTTCCAGAATGGTGTTTCTCAGTTCTGGTCCTCAGGGACGCCTGCTGTTCCAGAACAACTGATTCAAATGAAAGCATGATTTCCTCTGCATGCCAACAAGATCTGCAGAATCCTGTTAGAAGAAAAGCAACTAAAACATGCAGGTCTGTGGTCCCTGAAGACTGTAATTGAGAAATGTTGTCTCTGACCTACTAACCTCAAGTTTCCAAGCACACACAACACACTTCTAGCTGCCAAAATGTATTAAACAATGAAACCCAAATGAGAGATATATGGGAACAGTCATTTTAGCTACCAAATGATTTACCTGATGGAATAGGATCCAGGTACTGCTAATCAGACTCTGCTTCAGTTCCTCAGTGAAATAACACTCTGGGTTAAAGTCTTCGCCTCAAGGTTCCTCAATCCCATCATTCTCCAAACAAACCCCCCTGTTCACCCTCACACGCTGTCAAAGTATATTTTGATGCACCATAAACCTCCTTCAATGTGTTCAGCTGTATGCGGTTACGAGGGAAAAAAACATCACTGCCTGAGCTGAAACCTAACGACAAAATAAACTCTCTTACCATCTTGTAACAAATCTGTTACGTAATGCAGATATTAAGGATGGTGTTCTCTCAAACCTTTTGCTTCATACTGGATGTCTTTGGAAATTTAAATGACTTAAAAAAGAGGTTCCACCGTGCATCTGGTGTATCTTAATGGTGTATCGTCCTACTGAGAAAGCAGGTATATTCTTAATCCCTTTATCCATGAAGACTTAGCCACCAGTTTCTCTTCTGTGTCACGACTGATCATTTTTTCTGCCAGAACTCCTGCAGAGTACTAGAAGACATGCTGTGTAATATGACAGCGTAACATATGAGATAATGAAACTGAACGGTAGTCCCCTGGAGATCATTTGCGGCAGGAAACAGGGTCTTTAGTCGAAAATGTTGCATAAATTCAGTGGAAGGAGAGAATTGTCAATGGCTTACTGGCAGTGAACAAAGCTCAAAAGGCTTCAATGTGCTCAATTTAAGGGCCAGCGAAAGTTCACACTCAGTACAAGACAGACATTTGATCAAAAGTAACTTGAGTTAGCGTTCCCTTAAAGCCCTCTTAACTCTTATAAGAGGTTATTGCTAAATTTTGTTTCTTTCTATAGTGAGTTACTGTTTCTGTCAGTAAAATGAATAGAAAAGCATAAAATCTAATAACAGGCAATTTTGTCCCTCATTGCAAAGAAATGGGTCTTAAAAATGCACATTAACAGGGTTTAGTGCACTTTATGTTTTTTTTTTAAATTATATTACTTGTGATGATGTTACTAATAGACTATAGATCATCTCTTTTTTTTCCACAGTTCAGTTTGTTTATAGGTTGAGGAAATGCCAACAAGGATCATCTACTCATTCATTTATACAAGTGCATCACAGAATATCTCAAAGTTTTTATCTTGCAGGCCTAACTTATGTGTTTATTCAGACTGTGTGAATCTGACTAAAGTTTTATCTTAATTTTTTAGGGAGATGCAATCCTATCCAAGCTCTTCTCATTCTGTCAGGCAGTTTGGAAACGATTTTGTGAACACAAAGACCCAGGGCAGTTCCACTTTTTAGTCTTTTTAATGCCAAAAAATTCTTCAGCCTTTGTTGCCTTGCAAACTTTCTTTTTTTTTCTTTTTAACTGGAAAAAGATTGAGAGAATAAAAAGAATGAACATAAATGAATACATATAAAACTAGACAAAGAACAAAATAAAGCAGTTTTTCTGGCAAGATTTTTGCGAAGCTGTACAGCATTTCATTAAGCTGTCCAAATAAGTCCAGCGTTTTACAATGTTATTCAGAAAGCTTAAACGTGTTTTAGAAAATAATTACATCAACGGGTATGGCTGCTTTATCTGAAGACTTTGAATAGAGTAGAGTTACATCAGTCTAAAAAGCCAGCCTTCAAGTTTCTGTGCTTCTTTTAAATCACGTAAATAGACCACTGAGTCTGGTCATCTGGTCCTCATCAGCTTTGTAAAACTAAAATTGCTCAAACAGAGCAGGCTTTAAAGAACTGCTAATCCTCATCACTGGGTGAATAAGCCGAACTAAAGACAAGCAAAGTGCCATTTAATGAAAAATTGATTGGTATACGTCATGGATTAGCTGATCTCAAGAGATAAATGTTTGTTTGATTTCTGATAATTAGCCACCGGTCTGGAGCAGGTGGGAGGCATAATGACATGTGGTCACTTTGCCTTCCAGAGGTAATAATCTTATTCATTAATTTTTCTTGCCTGCTGCACTACTACTGCAAGGAATGGAAATGCAGAACCCGTCAGAGAGAGCCATCAATTTATTGCGGAAAAAAATATTCTGGATGGAAATGAAGCAGCAACAGAGGAGGAAAAAAGAAGATATTGAGGCAAGAGACAAGAAGGAGGAGCATAAGGATTAATGAGGCAACCCATGCAAAGAGTTTAGATCATCTCTGAGGCCAGCTTTGCAAAGTCAAAGGTCATGTGAGAAAATTAACTGCATAAGATTTTTCATCAACAAAGTTGTTGGTATGTGGAGAGATGCAGCTGAGAAAAATAAGAACAGGAAGAGGAGTAGATCATGGAACCACAAAAATAGAGCCACAGATGCTACGTGTGAGATCTACGGTTAATCTCAAAAGTAGCATCATCTCCACCTGAATAGATTGTTATCCTTAGGAATATGTTTTTTTTTTCCCCCTCCGCTCTGAGTTATTAGGTGGAAGAGGAAGAGATTAAGGAAAGGAAACCAAAATGGCTAAATAGATACGATGAGTCTCTAAAAGATTAAAAATGACAACCAGAAAGGTAGAAGTACAACTGATTAGAGCAGAGGTTCCCAAACTGTGGGGCGCTGTGCCATTGCAGGGGGGGTCGGGAAGCTGTCTGAATGAAAAAAAACAAACATGAACGCTGTATGCGCTGGGTTTTTACCTTAGAATGGCCAACTCTCTGTTATTCCTATATCAATGTGATACAGTAGGGGCTTCTGCACTTCCCATATCTGTGTCCTCTGTCACTTTTATCAGCAGTTAAAACTGTTTCATCCGCTGTTAACATGTGGTAGCCTGTTTTTCCGAGCCGCCTTTAAACGCAACATGAGCGCTACGACGCATGCGCTGGGTTTACACCTGTGGCAGTGAAGGAGACCAGATGCTGCTGCTGTGCAGAGCTAAACAGGTGTGTTAGAATCATGGCAGCAAACCAGCCAATGACGTTTCACAGTTTTTCCCCAAAACTAACCGACTCAGTTGAGTGAAGCTGTTGGATGCAAGTAAAGTTAGCTAAAAGATGACTAGCTAATATCAATACATCACCTTAAGCTTAACAAATAGCCTCTAGGTTACTGATGTTGTTGTCTATGCTCAGCTACATACATTCATTTTGCCCCCCAAAAAGTCGATTTCCCCCCCAGGTCGTTCAACCAGACAGTCATTTCTAATCCATAGGGGGCCCGGAAAATGTTTGGAAATCACTGGGGGGACGCAGAAGAAAAAGTTTGGGAACCACTGGATTAGAGCATTCAGCAGTCATGTTCATAAGTAAAACAATGATTTACAATAGAAATAGACATACATAAGCCACACACACTGTAAAACATTGAGATTTGAGAATTTGTTGAGTTTACAGGCACAGGTTAAATTTTATAGTTTTGGTTTTGAAAATGAAGTTAGACAGTTTTACCTTCTATTTTTGAATAAGAAGCTGTTAATGTAGCAGCCACTTCCTTGTTAAATTACCAAAGTGAATGTGCTGATTGTTCTTTCATTTGATAGAGGTAGAAAAACTAAATGTAACAAAAAATGAGTTCACCTTCCACATTGATGCTACAGGCAAGCTAAATCTGAAGATTTAAAAGATTTCCAAATGTCTAAATAAATAAACATATATACATTTGTTTAAACAAATTTAGTAGATAGTTTTGATCCTTCTTCCTGTGAGTTATTAAAATTCAAAAATACTTTACCTCCAAAGAAAAATTTAATAAAGGGGCCAAAGCCTGAACAGTTTGAGAACCATTGCTCTAGAGTTGACAGTGCCAGTCTTTTTACATTTTTGTCCTCATTTTACACCACAGTTATCTGTCCTTGGGAAAATTGGCACATTATGTAATAAAATGTGAAGACTGTGTGGCTTTCAGGTTCAATAGAAGTCAATTATTCTATAGCAGCTGTCTGATTGGCTGACTTTGTGAATGTTACATTTTTTTCCAACTAATTGAAAGACTTCATAATTAATTTGAATGATGTCTTATTTCACCTCTTTAAAACATGACTTTTTTATGTCCACATTATAGTCAGATGCTTTACATATAAACACAGAATTGGGTAAATGCTAAAACTTAAAAGAAACATATGTTTAAAACTACTTTTGAAAAGTTGTGTCGGACAGCACTATGCTAACTCTTATTGATGTTGGGGGTCAGTTTCAGAGATGGAGGGCTGTGACGAACCTGTTTGAGGACTGAAGACTGCAGGAAGGTTTATTTAGACAAAAAAAATGTAGCAGTGATTATGATGTTTAAAAGACTGGAGTAGCAGGGCAACTTAAATGATCTTAAAGATGAGAATCCCTAGATTCTGGTAACAATCTTTTGTAACCTGTGGTTGAGGAGGAGGAAACAAACTTGAGCAGTTGCTAGTCAATCAAAAGAGATATGAAGGTAATTTAAAGAGACCAATAACCAGTCATTCTTTTTTTTCACTGTGGAAGGAAATTGGAGTAACAAGAGAGGACCTCCAAAGAGATAATATAACACATCTGAACAGTTCCAGCAAATTTGGGAACAAAAACACAATTATGTAAAATGTTACTTCTTGTATAACTCTGTCTTCTGGCAGAGCTTTGTCCTCTATTGTGTATTATTTTTTTCACGGTCAGCTTAACTGATATGACTTGGTCTCCTGATCAGATCCTAATCATGAAGACTATCATTATAAAACAGCTGAGATGTAATCAGGAAGCCTGAACGTTCCTGCATGCCACCCAGACGGCCGGCCTAGGGCTCTGACACACGGCTCCGCCTTGTCCTCTGCTGCGTTTTCCCAGCAGCTTCCACAAGTTCACAGAAGAAGATGCAAAACAAAATGAGTCAGTTGCCGAGTATCTAACATCTAACATAGATTCAATGCAAGATACTGATGAGAAACAGCTCAAAATGTATTATTAATGGTTTTGAGGAGAGCATTACAAATATGATAGTCAAAGTCAAAATATGATCTATTTTGACTTTGGAAATTAACAACTATTAAGGGGATGTGAAATATGAAAAACTTCCAACGCTGGACTATGCTGACATGCTGGAAATCTGCACTACAATTAGAAAAATGTCAGTTTCCGACACATGCAACTAAATTGCAATAATCAATACAATAATTTTACATAATACCCCCTCTTTATTCATTCATCATGTTGGACCATTATCTGCAGTAGATTTAAATAGCCATGGTTTAAGTTGAAACAAACAAAATATAGACACAAAAACATATCTAAAGTCAAACTACCACGCATGTTTTGGGATTTTAAAAGAAAACTGTGGTACCCAGAGGAAAACCCTAACTCCCTAATGGGGGAAGACTACAAAACTGCATTAATACCAGGGACAATGTTCCTTGTGTAACAGTTACTTCATTTTTCCTGATTATTGTTTGGATTTACTCCAGTTTAACATTTCTGGAGTGTAAATAGGAGTGTAATAATAATAATAATTTTTTAAAAATACAGGCAATTAATTAACATAATTATTATTCAAAGGAGAGCCAAAGGAGTCAGCTTCAAGGTCAAATGGGTTTTGCTTTCATGCTGCAGCAAAATGATTCCAAAACAACTTTAACTACAGAGCTTGGACTGCATACAAAAAGGTTTATTTTAATCTATTAACAACCTCTACCACAGATAGCTTGTTTTCAGATATCTCTGGATTTAAATTACTTTGACTTTAAGACATTCAGTGAAACCCCATTTACATCTTGTCCAGCTAAGCCATCTGAATTGCCCAAAACACATCGAGCTACTATTCTGCTCCTCATTGCATTCATGGCTCTTCTTCCATTCGCTGCGTTATTCTGACATTGACCAAATGAAAACTAACTAAGAAAAGACTCTGCAGCCTCAACAGCATTTCCTAATTATTGTCATTTAAATGAGATCAGTGAAAGTAATTCAATTATGCTGTGTGGAGTATGCATATCTTACGGTCAGAGGGAAATATTCACTGGAAGAATTTTAGGAAAACTTGTGTAGCAATCTTCCATGCACCTTGTTGAGGAAGTGCAACAGTTTCCGTTTCTCTGTTTCAGACTTTAATGTAGCAAAACATTTCTTTTGTTGGTGCTGCTACAATGACGCCAGTGGAACTGAGCCGAGGTGCTTCCTAGAAGATCACCTTCCCGTCAAGCAGTCAATTTCCGATCATCTTGGCTAAATCGAAGGAAGTACAACTCACAGAAAACGAAGGCATCACCCTTGAGCTAAAGCTGTAAGTCTGATTTAAAACTGCAACAAATGATCCTCCATTTGAAAGAAAAGGGAGACTGATTAGATCCCAACAGTGTGTGCAGCTAACGCAAACGTATTAGCCTCATCATGTGATTCAAATCAAAATGCTATTCATTAGTCTGTTCTGCACATCGATTGCTCTCATTTCCACCATTGACTTTATGTCTCCTTTTGCTGAATGGCCAATTCAACCTGCAAACATACACTCTGCGTTCTCTCTCATTTACACCAGTGTCAAGTCAGCACACACTCCACCGTCCACAGAACACACACTCATTGTTGTTCACATAAAAGATCGTGTTTTATGTGTCGGAAAGCTGTTAAGAGATGATTGCAAATTCCCACGTCACATATCACCTCGAGTGCCAGGACAACTACAGAGTCTCTCAGTTTGTGAAAAAAATTCTCTTCCTCGCTGATGACATTCAAATGACGCCAGTCCAGTTGGCGCAGCATCTGTATCCATCTGTAACTCTATTTGTAACAGACATAAAAGGAGAAAAGAGCTGCACTCAATATTTTTTCCGCTGACATATAAATACATAGCTGAGAGAGAGAGACAGACAATAAGCAGTAGAGATTGCAAATAGAGGAATGTTTTTTATTATTATTTTAACAGATCATTCAAAACCTCAAGAAAAAGAGCAGAATTGTTAGTGTAAAATAGGTGAAATAACTATTACGTGCTGTTAATATTTAAAAAAAACTGAAACAATGACACATATTTTTTTAGTCTTATAAATAATCATTTTTGCAACTTTATCCTCCTAATACATTAATGGTGTGTAATATTCACTGCTTGACTCTATCAAACATTGACATGAAGTGCATTTTAAATTCTAGTCCAGTTTGGCTGTTTTGGCTTTCCTCTAAAAACATGTTTTCTATGAACTCTAAACTTTGTGAGCAACACTGCAAAGAAATCTTAACCTTCCTATTTTCTGCCAGCATATTGTTTCCATGTTGTATTGTAAGAGGCGTGTGTTTGTTTAAATCTGACCCAGGTTCAAAATCTCCTGAGCGCCGCAGCAGGGTCCAGTTTCGGTCATCTCAGCTCCCCGGCTGCGCAGCTTATTCTGATCTTGTTCTCTTATTTCTGCACCTGTGACAAGTGCCCCTGTCTGACAACATTACAATAAAACGTTGTCATAGTAACCCCTAGAAATTTAGTGAATAACATATATAAACTCTAAAACACTGTCAGTTTAAATGAATGTAGAAAATTTTTTGTTAAAATGTTTCAACATTTTAATTAATTGTTCTTAATTAACCATGATTGATATGCAATGTTCATTTTGAAAATATGTCATTTGCTCTTGTTTTTATTATTATTATTAATTAATTAATGTATTTATTTATTTACAGGGGAAAAATAAAAGTTTGCATTAAGACAATATGAGGGAATCACTTCATACAATGTAGATTAAAGATGCCAATAGGTGAGTTTTAAAGACAAAGTGATTCAGCACTTTTTGCGACTCCAGTCAGCACCAATCACAACCTCAAGGAAGAGAACAGGGAAAAGGAGAAAATGGGATTCCACACTTCCACGGTGAATAAATGCTGTCAGGAAATTTGGATTTCAGAAATTCCAATGAGAGACTTGGAGACAAATAAGAATCCATCACATATCCTGTCCAAATGGAGAGGGTGTGTGAGGGGGGGTGGACATACATAAATAATTTGCATTAATCAGAAACCATCATGCAGTGTGGAAACTGAAGTAAAATATCACTGCTGCTGCTCCTCTATGTTTTCCTAACGTGGTGATATTTTGTATCTGGCTGAGGCTGTGGCATGATTAATATACTGAATAATTATTAATCTTTCATTAAATCTTTCATTTAAAAAAAAAGTTGCAGGATAACATGAGTCATGATCTGCTCTCCCTTCAGGCAGAGCATTTGGCTCCAGCAAAGGGTGGATGAATAAATCCCAGATCAGAAGAAACAGTGGAGTGGAAGAATCAAAGCAACATGATAGAATGTGGTTACTGATGCTCTCTGGTTTCTGTGTTAGACGACCACTGAAGCAAACAGAACAGTCGCACATATGAGGGGATGGTGGAGCTTATGTGGTTTGTGAGAGTAAAACGTTCTGACAAAGGGAAAACAGCTGAAGATCTGCGATCAGTCATGGTGTAGTCAGTCTTTTAATATGTTGTGATAATTCTTTTTAAAAAATTACATATTCAGTGAAAGTCGGTTAATCCACTCCCAATGGTTTATAATCACTGTAATTTATTGGATATAACTGGCTAATTGACCGTCTGTTATAAAGCATTATCATCCACTCTTATCTGCTGTCATTATTTTTTTTATGGATCAATGTGGTGGCTTAAGACGCCCCCTGCTGGTTCTAAATTGTTAATGCAAATCTTCAATCGTCACATTTCAGGATTGCTGTCGTTTAATTTACTCAGGCACATTTTTCTCACTTGAAATTTTCTGGGTACATTTTTAAAAAAAAGTCAAACAGCGAAGTGTGCTCTCCTCCGACTTTAAACAAACTATGAGCTCTTCCCTTTGAGAGGCACTTGAAGCTGCTGCTGACAACATCAATTACACTGCAGACTTGAAGAATGCATTATGACTTTTTAATTCTTTCTTTCTCTGCTGTCTACCATCGGCACCCCCTCATCAATATCCTAATGAGATCTCAGGAGAGGTTTTTCAGACCATGACAGTACGGTGTTGCACTTGGGTTGAACATAAAAGCTTTGACCGTCAGTCACAGGGTATTTTTCCTTCAGCAGGACTATGCATTAACCTTCTTTATGTTTTTTAATTACGGAGTAGTGCGCCGGTCCGGTCCAGACTCCTTGTAATATCTCGCTTCATATAAACTATCAGCTAATTAGCTCAGACATCACATGAAAAGAAAATGGAAAACCATCAGAATAATGATTAGTTAGCGGGTACAGCTGAAGGTTTTCAGTCTAAGTGCAACCTTAATTTATTCAAATCACTTAAAAGGTATATCCACTTTCAAATAAAGTTTCAACTCACAGCTAATTTAGAACCTCAAATTCAGTTTCTCTATTTAAAACTGTTAAAATTTAAAACTTTTGTTTGATACACAAAGGTTCTCTCCTGAGGGAAGTCTTCAGACTCAGATACTAGCAGAGTCACTGACATCCTGCATTCCTGGAGAGGATTGTGAAGTAAAACCCATCTAACTTTGGAGGCAACCCAAAAGGCACAGACACATCTCAATCAATCACATGGCTGAATGGCTTCCACTCACATCCTCTGATCCAGTTGTAAGTGCTGCTTACGACCGGATCATTTGACTCAGGCGTAGTGAAGCAGAGTCACGTATAAAACCTGCAGGATGTCGGCCCTGTAGGTCTGGATATGAGGATCTCTGCTCCAGAGTCTCTTATCAGATGTTACAAATTTCTGTCTTTCATTTGGAAGTCAAGCTCAACAACAAAAAAAAAGGACATAATATATGTAGTCCAAAGTGAAGCTTCGACAGTCAATGATGACTTTGGCAGCCGCCATGTCATCTGTTGGTGTCGGTCCACGGTGCTTCATCAAGTCCAGACGCAGCGCAGCGGCCTGCCAGGAAATGTCAGAACGCCTTATGCTTCCCTCTGCAGCTATGCTTTATGGGTAATACTGATTCCATTTTCCAGCAGGTCCTGCCACTTGCCAAAAGTAGCAGTACCTGCTTTAATGACCGTGGTTTCACTATGACGGATTGGTCAGTCAGCTCTGGTTACCTAAATGAGAGACACTGGACTCATTAATAGCTGACGTTGTTAAAGCAATATGGGCTTCTCCGCAATCACAAGCTCACATTGGCTGTATATTGCAGTGATTCATTCAAAAGAACAACAGTACTAAGGGAACACACTGAACTTCTATAAACTTCTGCAATTCTATAAATGTCCTAAGATTTCTGTCAGCCTAAACTACCAGCTGGGACCTCCATGAAATCTGTGACCTGGAAAAGTAAATTAAAGACTTATTGCAGAAAGGCTTTAAATTCCTCCATAGAAAAATAAGAACGTTTTTCTTTCTTTTCTTGGTCATAAGTGAATACTGTGATTATATGAGGAAAAACTCAATTTTGGATTTTCATAATTTAAAAGCCATAATCATCTCCATTAAAATAAGTAAGAGCTTTCAATATATCCCTCTGTATGCAAAGAATCTAAATGTGCCTCTGATTTATTTACCTTTTAAATGGAATTGGCAAAAATCAACTTTTCATATTTTAATTTGAGATCCATGATCCTTCTCAGGCATTCCTGAAGAAAAAGTGTGCAGAACTTAGTGCATATAGGATTTAATTTATTATAGCTTATATCTTTTCCAGTAATTCTGTGATGGTCACAGAATTTGTACAAAACCGAACAGAAAGTAAATAAACCTCTCATAAATAAAGAAAAGAGCAGCAAATGGACATGGCAACAATACCCTTTACCCCACATTCACATATATGCATCTGTTTGCAAAAAGCTTAAGGAAGCCTCCAAGGCCAGGTTCAGACAGTGTAGATTCAGAAAATGTACCAGAAAATGAAAATAGGTGCAGATATCGTACTCCGAAAGGAAAGCAATTTCCAATTTTCTGGGGCATAATCATGCTGTCGTAACTATGCTTTCTAATTAAAATGGCTACTTTTCCTCGACACGTCTCGCTTGTTTTAACTTCCTTCTGAATTTATCTTGGTTCCCTCGTTGCTGAGGGGGGGAGCCCACTCATCATTTGCATTTCAGCTTCATGGCATATGGTTTACCTATATGTTTTTAAAAACAAATTAACTCCTTACAGCTTACAAATGAAGAGGCACAGAGAGAATTAATGCTGGTAGACAAGGATATGCACAAACATAGCCAATTTAAAATTCCACTTTTGAAATCTTGCTTGAAGCTAGACTTATTTTTACTTCTCCTTCCTGATTCCAAGTGAAACTTTTACTTTAAGTGGAACTTAACCAAATATTGATAACACAAAATTCACAGACACAGAGGAAAAATGTGCAGCAGCATTGATTCACATAAGAAAAAAACTTCCCGTGACAGTTTCTTTGCCGATTTCCCTTTGGACAAAACCTTCATGAAAGTAAAAATGAAAATAATAATTATCAAAACACATCCCTGTGTGCGGTTCAAAGAAAACCAAACCCAGTGAAACAGCCCATCTATTCAAAAATCTTAAGAAACTAATAATAGAATATTTTTTTTCTTTTTTATCCAGTGTTAGAATTTCCCTTCATTTACTGGGAAGATAATTTCTTCCAGTTCAATCGCAGAGAAACAATTCTCCACCTTCACTGCCTAAAGATGTTTCACCAACATGAATTTGGTAGCAGGCGAAGAAATAACAGCTTCCTTTGATCAACAGTGAAAACAAATAGTGTCTTCACTGAGAGACAAACCCACAGCCCAGGACAGATGACATCTGTTTGTTGTTTTCATAGAAGTTAAATTGTTCACAGAAGTTCTGCTTCGTCTTCGTCGTCTTCAGATCCGGACGGTCCCTGGCGAACCTCTTCGTACCACTTGTTGGTCAGCGTCTTCATCTGGATCCGTCCGTGTAACAAGTCCTGTGAGACACATGTTGCGGACATCAGCAAGCAGGTACACAGCATGCTAATAAATAGACTGAATCTTGAATATAGCAGTTCAGCACTGAAACTACATTGACTAAAGCACCCAATATTTTTTTTTCTCAAAGGTGTGAGAAATCTTTATAAAATATTAAAACCTGCAAGTTTGACTAAACTTAGAACTTCAGCACTGCCGATGTTTGCTTTTTATTTTGCATAATGTTGAGTTCAGCAACACATTCTCATGGTGTGACTAAAACTGTAAGTGATACCAACCTCAGATGGCGTGTGCAGGACTGGGAGACATTAAGTGACTGTCTCTAGTCGCTCGAAATAATTTACGAGCGACTAGAGACGTCACATTACATACTTGTGTTTGCATAATTTTCTATGCTTTGTCCTTTTCCTAAAATGTTGCCTTCTAAGCTGTTACTAATGTCATTTACTGATCCAGTTTTGAACCATAAAGGGAAAGGAAAGTGGATAAGAACGATATGGTCCACACCACGATGAGGTGGTTTGGGATTAATGGAGGAAAATATCTATGAAGGTTGGAGCTCAACTGACTTTTTTTTTTTTTGCCTTACACCAGATCAACACAGATCATTTTAGTAGAGAAAAGCGCTTCATTTGCAGTTAGCACATTTTCAACTAAGGTGTGTGTCAATTAGGAGAAGTTGACTGACTGACTAATGCAAAGACTGACTGTCACCTGATAAAACACCACATGGACAACAGAAGGGAGAATGAGACAGGAGCAGGAAGTCCACAAGTGAGCACAAAATGTGACTGTGTTGTTTCTTCTGCTTTTAAGAAAAGTAAAAATAAAAAAATAGATATTTATCTTTGTAAATATGAGGCAATCTATGCATAAAATGTAGCTTTCGATAGGATGAAGATGGAATTAATGTAATCATGAGTACAGTAACTAAATGACTTTACTATTGGACAAAAATTTTACTTTTTATTCATCATAAGCTTTATTTTTAGTTTTTTATGTGTGGAGTGGGGATGAAATTGGGATTGAAACTAAATTCCATTTGAACCTCAAACACTTTTTGACTAAATTTAATGAAAATGTGCCGTCAAAATGAACTCTGCTCAGTAACACTTCCCCCCAGCTATTGATTAGTCATTTTGTGGCAGGGCTAAGACACGACACAAATAAGGTTTTTGTGATGAAGGTGAACTTCATTAACTTTGCAATTAATCATATTAGCTTTCTTCATTGCAATGATGATTGCCATCACAAAACCTAAAGCGGTAAAGCATATGAGAAACAAGATTTGTCAGTGTGTCTCAGTGCAAAAGACCAAAAGGAATAACCAAAAACTCTAGTTACACGCCAATCATAGATTTCTTTAAGCAAAAATAATTAGACAAATGATTTTAATGTTACAGTTAAACAATCAGGGAAGCCCATCCAGTCTTCTGGAATACTGTTAAATGATTTTCTCATCTTAATCAGCTTACTGTTCTCCGTTTGCAGCAATGATCTGAGGTTGCAGCACTAAACAACATTTTATCTTGAAGTGTCTCTTGCTGTCTGTCACAACATGTCCAGAGAATTATAGAAGAATTTTGAAAAAAAAGTCACTTTCCAAAGATTAGAGCAGAGGGATGATGTACCTTTACATCATGTAATTCGTAGCATCAATGTTCAACAGCCACCCAGAGACAAGCTGTCTAGCTCTGTGTGATGTGTCTGCATTTTTAATGCTTAGGTGCCTCTTTGATTCCACTGAAGCTTTGTAAAGTTTTGACGGCAACTTCTGTGCATCACACTCACAGGCATATACAGAATCTTCTTCCATTTTGCACACAGAATACATCTGAAGGAGTTAGATGATGAAATGTGATTCTCTTCTGAGTGTACTTGCTGATCTCAACACCAAACCCTCCCAATCTTTAATCTTTTAAGGGTTTCCTGCTACAGCAGACCCGGGTGGAGTAGAAAAAAGAGCTGAGGTCCTCAGAACGAACCTCAACTAATCACCAAACGTTATGTATAAGGATAGTTAGTTAGATAGTTTGATTTTATCTGTGCTACAGTAGCTCAGCCCACAGGGGGAGACCAAGCACCAAGTACAACTCCAGTTTTTGTGGATAATGATAGTTGTGGATTTGAAGCCTCCATTCTTCCAGCATAGATACTTCCGCAGCCTTTTCATGTTTTTACAAATGTGAGAAGTGTTTGATGTGGGTGTGCTGGAGAAGGGATGGATCTAAAATAAGCACAATTCAATACAGTGACATTTATGACTGTAATGCAAAAACAAACGCGTTTACGTGCTTTGTCCATAAATGGACTGAATTCAAATGGCACTTTTCCTAGTCATACTGTTGACTTGAATCACTTTACACTGGAGGCATATTCACCTAATTTGCACTCACAAATGAGCACGCATTCATACACTGACAAGCTGATCTAGAGGGAAGATAAATGCATTGCCCAGTGGCACATCGGCATGCGGCAAGAGGAAATCAAAACCACAACTTCAGAGTTCAAGATTAATCCTTTTCTGACTGAGCCACAGTCGTCCCACTGTGCAAAAAGACTTCTACTGGAGACTCGTATTCAGTCCTAGATTGTGCATCAAACCAGAACCTCAAGACAAATTGACAGATTGCATAAAGCCAAGCAGCCAAACATGCATCTCTGCATGTCTTACACTAATCACCGTTGATAATGCTGGTTTAATCACGACAAACTTAAGCAGGAAAATTGACAACATATCAATTGTATGAGCGTTGTACAAGTGGGAAACCTACAAACTGTGTTGAACAGATAGAGAATATCTAGCTTATACAAGTTTTTCTTACCTCTTGTGTAAGTCTGCGAGTGAAGAAGGGGTTAAGATACTTTGCATCAAGCCACATGAAGCCCTTTAGATCTTGTCTATGGTAAATCTGAGCCTCGTACTCTTCCTCTGTCAGTTCTGATAGGTGCTCTGTATCGATGGTGTTACCCTGGAGACAAAAGCCAAGGAGAAAGAAGGCAGTCAGGCAAATAGAATGAAATAAAAAGGAAGGAGGCCCTAAGAATGAGCACTGGGTAAAAAAAGGAAAAAAATTCTGAAAAGAGAGATCTGAAAATGACGCATGCAAACAAAGATTTCATTTCAACACGGAACAGTAATGAGAGAAAATGAGAATTTACTTCATCAGGCAGCAGATAGTTAGCTTTGGAAATAGTCAAGACATAAGGCAGACACACTACCCAAGGTTGACAGTGACTCCCCAACAGTGGAATGTACATCCAATAAATGATCCATTATCTAGAGTTAGAGCCTCTAGAGGAAACTGAAATATTTAACACAATGGCTGGTCTTCTTGCTCCTAGGAAATTGCATCGATGCCACGGAGTGCATCTGTGTGGGGAGAGAGCTTTGCTCCCTGCTGACTCAGTGTCCTCATCACAAAGCCGCATTCAACCTCTTTGATGTTTCCCACTCTGTCGTGAGCAGAAAGGGCCGGATTGTAGATGAAAAGACGGCCCAGCTAGCATCGATGGAGACGGCAAACTAACAATGCGTCCAACCAAAGTGCTGCTTTGATTTCATTACCATTTTCTGTGTCTTGCTGAGATTAATGTCCTTCTTGTTTTTTCGCCGCGACTGGCTCTCTTCAATGTCCATAATGCGGATGAGCGGCATTGTCCCGCCCCCAAGGAAGAGGATGGTAAATAACACAATGATGATGGTGGTGGTGCCGATTAGCTGACGCTTTTCGATGGGCTCCAAGCCCAAATGGAGGCTCAAGGCATAAGGAATGGCACCTCGCAACCCTAGCAAAAAGAAAGATATGAAGGTTTGTTTAAAAAGCCGCTAAGCTCCATGAACTCAATTGATTTTTTTGTCTTATTACTATAATCATGTGGCTGTGAATAAAAGAGAAGCTGAAGAGAAAGAATGACATTTTCTCTTTAGAAGTTACGGAAATTCTATTCTATACTTCTTAATTTGACGTCCTAAAATTGGGCCTTTGTCTCTTTAAGAAGCCCCTGCTCTTTCCGACACTCAGCAGTTCCACCAGATGTTTGCCA
Organism: Micropoecilia bifurca; assembly: GCA_903067075.1. Classification (NCBI taxonomy): domain Eukaryota; kingdom Metazoa; phylum Chordata; class Actinopteri; order Cyprinodontiformes; family Poeciliidae; genus Micropoecilia; species Micropoecilia bifurca. Next base: position 29,632 of record CAEGAF010084735.1, on the reverse strand, counting down.
ATTGCTCCTGCTGCTGCTAGTCTGGAGGAGCTGAGGGGGGAAAGGCGCAGTGGATGGGTGCTGAGCAGCATAATCTCAGCTGGAGACTGCAGCTCCAAGTAAGAGGATTGTGAGAGCAAGAGTTTAGGCTCCCCAGAATGGCTTCCACAAAAATTAAATAATTTGTCAAATATGTATGAAAGAATCAAACACTCCAGGTATGTTTTTGATGAGGGAATAATATCATAACATGATATAAAGCCCAAAAAAAAGCCACTTTTACATAATGGCCTCCCTTTATCTGAATAAATTATGTAACACAAAGGCTGAGTCACTATTTTAGATTTTCACAGCTTTTTTCTGGCTGTAGTACAGTGGGGTTTTTACACTCAGCAACAGAACGAATGGTAATTGACACATGTAAAGGCTTCTAGTTTAATCTAACACCTCCACTGGCAATCGCTGTAATAATAAAGAAGCACAACTATTTATATCTGTACACAAATAATAATAATATAAAAGAACACAGCTGCAGCCACTGTCCGCCTGACACAGACCGCTGGCAGAGTTGACTAATAATAAACAACTGGACAAAGAACCTCCAGATACTTTGGACTATTCTGAAATGTGATCAAGGACTAATTACTGATCTTATCCACATCTAAATTTTACACATTCCAATCACATGAAACTGTAAGGCAAGGAATAAATGGAGTTTCTGATCCCAATCTCTGGAGCGGTGTCTTCAAACATATGTCGGCGACAATGATATTGTGAATTTAGTTTTAAAAAAATACATGTATGTATATCAGAAATTCAGTTTGCTTTAGTGTGCACTCTTTGCAAACTGGTTTTTACCGAACAGTGACATGAAATAATTGGCCACCATTTCCTGCTGACTCAAGTTTGTAACCCAAGGACTTTAACAGGATGTGGGTTGAGCAGGAATTTTAAAATACATTAACTTGCAGAATCATTATCTCACCACTAAACCACATGATGAACATCATCTTTGGCGTAATCTTGTGATCTCTGAAAAAGTTCAGCAAGAAAGATAAGGGGAAAATGTTGATTGCTCGACCAAGAAGAACCAGGACCTACACAGAGAAGTACAGGAATCAAACACTTAGAACACAACTCAACTCACACCAACATTTTACGCTGGCCTTTGCATAAAAAAACTACTTACGATGCACCAAATGACAAAGGATATTTCAAAGTTATGTGGGAAGCTGAAGATGGAGAGGCCAAGAAAAGCAAACACACAAGTCTCTGTGGACAGAAGTTAAAAATAGTAACTGAAAATGTCAAATGAAATGAAATAGGAACTAGGAAGCTAAGCAGGAAATTACTCACCACACATAAAGGCAACTGTGCGCAGAGTCTGCTGCATGAGGATCTGTGTAATTGGTGAAAGGTTGTGATGGGTGTAATGAGACATCACAATCCCCGCAAACAGGATAGACATTATGCCTGTGGGTGGGAGAAGGAGCTCAGCAAAAACTGCAGATAAACTGAAAACTTGCAACTGTGTGTGTAAGTGTACATCTTTTAACACGTCTGCCCACCTGACAGTTTGATTCCTTCTGCTAGACCATAGGGAAGATATGCAAAGATGATCATCATGCCAAACTCAAGTGACGGCGTCTTCCTCAAGTCGAAGTGCTTTAGAAACTAAACAGCTGAGTTAAGAAATTTAAACTAAAGCAGAGAAACACAAATGTGTAAGGAACAAAGAGACACACTCAGCAAACCAGTCAGGATACAACAGCTGAAATGAGTCCAGTCAGAGTTCCTAGAGCAGCAGAACCGAAGAACATTTTGAGGAAATATCCCAGCGCTTGCACAAAAGTGTCCCAGCCTGTTACCATGGCGTTATCAGAGCGAGAAAAAAAGCCTTCTGCTGTGCTGAAAGGCAAGAAAATGGGAGAATGATTGATGATGGCAAAATCCCTGTACCTTCTGTGTTGCAATACCTCAGTCTGACGTGAGAGGTCAGTAAAACTCCACCACTGATAACTGGTGGAAGAGTCCATGAGCGGATTAAAATATGCTTGTAATCCTATCATCAAAATCTTGTTGGGTAAACAAAAAAAGATTACTTTGCATAACCCTTTCCTACATTTCATGACATGAGAAATTACCCATTCAAAATAAAACGGGACGCTATCAAAGCCACAATCATTTATTTTTACATGATCAGCACTGCAAAAGTCAAGAGTCAGTCTATATTTGCTTCCTGTAGTCCTTGAAAATGGCTATGAAGACCTTTTTCATTTTGAGGTCTTTTGAAAAGAAAAAAATAATCTTTTTTTGTTTACTAAGCCACTAAATAGTGGCCAATGAATCAGAAAAAAAACGTTTAAACTTAAAGGACGAGAGCTTACACATAATACATGACATTGACAACAAAAAAAAGAAAAGTAAACAGTTTTAGATTAACTGCAAAAAACGTTGTAACCAGCAGCCAGGCAAGACATTCCTGTTTTACAAGCTGAACAGATCAAAAAGAGTAAACTAAGCAAATGTCACAAATAAAGCAGCACATTTTTTCTGCCAACTTGGTGAGTTTGAAAGAGCTGCTAGCTGGAAACTGGTCAGATCTTTGTTGGAAGTTTTTCAAATTTAAATGAGACCAGTACAATTCTTCTGATGCAGATGTTTTTTATACACCTCTGAGTTATTATTTTTCTCCGTTATTGGCCCAGTTCAGAACAACAAGATAAATGAATATGTGTTCCTGGTCAGGTACTGAAACCGAACAAGTGAAACACATTCAAAGTTTAAAAGGAAAATGAAATGCCAACACAAAGTCAGCAGGACGATTGATCAAAACAAGATTAAAAAGATAATAGTAAACCCTTAGGCACTGGGACTTAGACACCAGAGAAACGTTTCTCATGCAGTATTATTACATTTTTAAAGAATATTTAGAATAAAATGTCCATGTAACGTATTCATTTTGAAGCGGTGGTAGTAGATGTCCTTTTTTTTCCTCCTAAAACCTACAAGATACCAGAGGTTTAGTAATTACTGATAAATATAATTGTGTAACGAAGAGCAGTAAAATACTCTATAACTAATAATCTGCTTGCATTGTTTATCTTCAGGTTGCCAAGTGAAGTAAACAACCTGTAAACAACAAGTCCAGTAAACAACCTGGTTTAACCGTAAAATAGGTTTCTAAGAAAGTCACCCAGCGAGGTGTTAACGGCAAACAAATGGCCAGGTCTGTTTAGTCCTTCTATTATTAATGGCTTCATTTACTCTGCAGGGGCACCCTGACACCTCAGATCACTTTACACTATTAACTAACTGTGAGATAAGGTGGGTGTAGAGTGAGCATGAAGGCAGAGGATAGAATGTCACCAATGATTCCAAACAAACTGTAAATTCTTAGTTTCCACGAAACTCGTCTAGCTAGTTTCTGTCTGCTGCTCAGTATGTTTGCTGATTAAGTGTAAACAGTCCTTCTGCTCTGAGTGGAAGCTAAAAGCAGAGAGTAGTGACTGATGTCAAAGACATTTAAATCAACATATCTCTATATCTAAAAAAAAGAAATAAAATAAAAACACTGAATAACTGTACATTCAACACATCAGGTTTCAAGCAAATGAATCCTCACCAGGTGACAATGTGGATGTGTCTAAATGTAGGGCAGGGAGATTTTGATGACGACATGTTTTTTTTTTTTTTTTTTTTTTTTCTTGTTGGTAGATAACAGAGGCCACTATTTCTATTCTCATCCTTCTCGCCTGTGACAGTTTATTGTGTAACTCTCAAGAACCAGATGTAGCGAGACAATCTTACTAGTTTAATCTGTAAAAGAAAAACTGAACAATTTGCAGTTAACTGGATTCAAATAGACAATACAACTTCTAAAAGAGGGCGTGGTGTTGTGATCGGAAAAAGGACCTTTGACCTTATTTAATTATGCTACTGACAAGGCAGAAGGAAAGATTTATGTGATGATTGTTAAATATCATCGCCAAGCTTCTCTTGGCTGAGGATCGTCAATTAGGAAACAGTAAATTAAAGAAAATGTTAAAAAAAAATTACATACTGTAGATCATTCACACAACCATTTGATGTGATTCATGGAATTAATTAAATATTAGACTGTGTCTCACCCTACAAATACAAGCAGGGTCAGGAAAAAGCGAGCAAGATGTCGCCTCATTTAAAGTGAATGAGAAGAGTGACGTCTGAAACCTGAACCATGAGCACACAGCCGCATTTAACACCTTCACAAATGAAAACCTGTGAAATTTAGCTTCAGCGCCTTAAGCAGAAAAACTTTAAAGACCTAGGCTCTATAAATGAGAAAACAACTAAGAATAAATAAATACTGTGCTTTGCAAACATATTTATATCCTTTAAAATTCTTCAATTTGTCTTGTTATAGCCATACCTGAATGGACTTTGTTGTTTTTTATGTGATATTCCAAAGCAACTTTAGGGTAAAACGCAGAGTTGGACTTTATGCAAAAGATTTATTTTTTGTCTTCCCTAACCAACGCGTTTTCTGTCTATTTTTTTTTAATGATTTGTGGTAAAGTGGAAATAGGTTTTCCATTGGCTTTCTTCTTGTGACTCCTTTAAAACTGACTAGACTGCATGTCTGGCTGACCCGTCAACAGATTCTCCAAACAGAGATGTGGATCTCTGCAGCTCCTCTTGAGATACCATGTACTGATTGGCTGCTCTGATTAATGCTCTGCGTGAACACCCTGTTAATTTAGATGGGTGGTGACGTCTTGATTGCTGTGCTGATGCGTCCACCTATTTTTACTTTTGAATGCTACATTGACCTTACTACTTTGAAATGTCCAAAGTCTGATATTTTCTTTAGAACCTACTTTAAAGAGTCCCTGAAGTTTATTGTGAAATTGAGTCAAAAACAGCATTTTTATTCATTGTTTGCTAATGCATAATTGTGTTTCTTGCAAATTTTCAGCAAAAACAGTAAAAAAAAAAGTGACTCCCACTGGCAAAGTGCAGTATTTCTTACTTCTACAACATTGCCTCATGCTGACTTGTGAAGTTATAGTTTGGAATCAACATGCAGAGTAATAAAAATCAAGCTATTTAAGTTGCTGCTGGCTAGTCTGCAGGAACTGAGCGGGGTCGCTCTGCGAGGTGAAAACTCAGAAGCTTAGAAACTGAAGCTCTAAGGAAGAGCTCTGGGTTCTAGGTCCACCCAGGCATTTTGCGCAGCAGAACAGTTGCCACAGGTGATCAAATCATCTTTTTAAAACATACATGAAAGAATCAATGCAACACTCCACATATGTTTTTGACCGGGGTATAACGTTACAACATGACATATCATGACATTTACATGATACTGCCCCATTAAAGAATTAAAACGTCCAAATGAAACATATTACATTTCTCAGCTGTAATTGTAAAACTGTAGCAAAGTTCAAGAGGTGTAAACAATTCTGCAAAAAACCACTTCCCTAACTATTCACACTCTATGGACTCCCTGTCAATATAAGAAACTGCTGAGAAAAGCCTTGTGTGAACACTGTGTTGACGACTACGGCAGTTACCATGGAGACTCCTTTTAGCCTTCTTTAATCAATGAATATCTAAAGCCCCTTTTTGACAAGCTCTACTTCACATGTGGAGGTGAGATATTTCTAAGATCACCTGCTGTGGTCATTTACTTTAGCTCTTTCAAGAACTATGCCTTTGACTTCATGCTAATGAAACTTACAGCAATATTGTCACCAGTTAGGTAAAGAAAATGTTGCACGATCTACAAATACTGTCTAATCAGCATAGCAACAGTGTTTGGAAATTCAGGTTAAAAGTACATGCTGCTAAGCCTTTTTAAGATGAGTATCTCTTTTTGTAAATAATGCATTGCAATAAAATATTTCTCAAAACTGTTAGGACAATTTCTGGGTTCTTTCCTGCTTGAATATAAATTAAAACTCCACCTTATTCCACTGAACCCAACTAAACGTGAGCTTACACAAGGCGAGAGCAAAACATTCTGAGTTACAAGGCTAAAAGTACATGATTTATTCATCAGTTATATTCTGTAAAAACAACCTGCTGTTTTTTTATGTTCAGTGATTTGTAACAGTATTTACATCCCTTGAACCTTCTCACAATTTATCACATTACAGCCACAAACTGATTTATTTAATTTGGATTTCATATGATAGACCAACATCAAGTAGTGCATAGTAGCAAAGTGGAAGGATTTAGAAAATGTACTATAAAATAAACATAATTGTGACAACTCTAGTCAGCATCCAGGACTCTTTTATTCTGATATTCCAAAAGGAAATATAAGGTGAAACCTATTGTATTCAGAAATTAAATAAAAGTAAAAGATGAATACATCTGCTTGTCAGAGATGTTATGTTGAAGACTATAAAAAAAGCTGCAGGTTAAAGCGTCGGACGAAGGGGTTGCTGTAGTGGTGCAGGGAAAAAGCACAACCCATGTATTGAGGTCTTAGTCCTCATTCCGGTGGTCGCAGGTTCGATTTATCGCCTGGCAACATTTGCCACATGTCTTCTCCCTCTCTCATAACCCTCTTTCCTGTCAAACTAATTTCAAATAAAGGCCACTAGAGCCAACAAACCCTTGTTAAAAAAGGCTGCGGATGAGGACAGTAATATATCTAACATCAATGAATCTGGTGATAAGAAAGGCTATAAGAGTTTTGCTGAACGGAACTTTGAGTCCAACAGCAAAAAGATGAAGGATGTTCATGCTTCTGACTTGTTAATATGTCTCTTTTGAATGATGCTTTACTGTAACTTCCCACAGTTTTAACTGTAATGTGAAGAAGATACAAGCAATACAAGTGATAAAGGGCTACAGTTAGGCCTGTCGCAATAAACGATAAATCGATTAATCATGCCATAAAAACAACTTATCGTGATAATTTTAATTATCACTTTCAGCTGTTTGGAAATGCACCGGTTCAGCTGTTTGGGATTCCCCTAGGTAATTTCCCATCAGAAAGCAGGAGGAGAATCAGCGCTTTCTGATTGGCTGCCTGTCACATTCAGCGTTAAGCTCCTAATCGGGGAAAACCCCTGATTTAGATCAGAGCAGATGAATGCCTTTGGAAACTGGCCCCCCCGGCGCCCCCGGCGCCCGCCGCCCGGCGGGGGGGGGCGGCGGGGCGGGGCGGGAGGGGCGCGCNCAAAATTTCTTGAGGCGATGTTATCGCTTATCGCCAATAAATCTTTAGACAATTAATCGACCAGCAAAATCTGTCATCGCGACAGGCCTAGCTACAATTGTATCTTTTATTGTGTCTACAAAAATTGTATCTACCATGTTTATATTTGCAAATGTCAACGGTCAATACAATACACATGAGTAACATTCAAATGCTACGTGAGGAAGACAAGTAACACAGTACATTTCTTTACAAGCACATATGCTTGTAAAGAAATGTACTGTGTTACTTACAGGTCTGTCTAAAGTTAGACAGACCTGTAAAGTAAGATGGGTGACGCTAAAAAGAAAGAAGGGCAGAGAAACATCCACTAGGAAAGAGTTCAGACCCAAGTCCAATTGAGAATTAAAAAAATATATATAATATCGATACTCCCATTTTCTAATAATGTTAATTTATCACATAAAATTCCAGAGGTTTGCAGCTATAATGTCACTAACTGTAAACAAATATTTGCAAGTTGCACTACCTATAAATTTATGTAACATCTGAGTGTTATGAACTTCTGGAAATGTTGTTTTGGATAAATACGCTCTTTGTGTGTCATCATGAAGGCAGTTGGTAACGGAAACCTGTGTCACCATAAGGTGTGGACGAGCTTAAAGCAACTGCAGTAAGAGTCTTACTTTGTGAGGACAATGGAGACGGCATCGTTCAGGATACTCTCCCCAAACACCAGCATGTTAAGGACTGGGTCCACGTTGAGAGCATTGAATATGGCAATAGTGGCTACAGGGTCCACAGCTGAGATCAAAGATCCAAAGGCAAAGCTGCAGAGTGATTGAAGAGAATTAGAAAGAGAAGGTTGTGCTATAACAAATTAAAATAGCTTTAATGTAATGGTATCTGTGAAGCAAAGAAGCAAAACATGAGCATAAAACAGTCACGTGCAAAACAAGTTTTTCAACTTTTAAGAACGCTACAGTGCACATGAAAAAAAAAAAAAACATTTGTAACCTAAACGAGGAAGTTGGATTGAAATTGGAAAGCAATTTGACTATTAAAATAACAGAAGACATTTCCAGACATTCAGGCTTCATATTGTATAAAGAGGAGATGTTCAAATAATATTCCACGACTGAAAATGCTACATATCTTTGGGAGCAAAAAAGAGTTTATCAGGTCAAAGGTGTTCAAGCATGTTCATCAGTTTGTTTGTTGGTGTTGTAAGGATTTATTCTCCAAATTATATCAAAAAGTACTCTGTTTGTGACCAATCGTAAAAAAAATAATAAACTGGCAAGCAGGAAGGCTGAAAAACAAGGCTGAAAAACAGCCTTGTTTTTAGCCTTACTGGCAAGAATATGAATAGCAAACACTGCGCCTAATGCCAAGTTACACACCTTTGATTGTGGACCAAGAAAAATTTTGAACAACCCAAAGTTCCACCCCAATAACACACGGGTACCTAGTTTCTGTTTGTGAGCCACATCTGACTGATGTATCATATTACTTTCTAGAATCATCCAGTCAGAATGAACCATGTTCATAGTAAGCAGTTTGTGTCTGTCCGCAAAGGACATCATCCTTTACTTTACTGTAATTACGGAAAGAGTGTTTACAGGTGACATATTTTCTTTTACATGAACAAAATTGCAAAAGGTTTTATTTAAACCTTACCTATCAGTCATGGTCATCTTATAAATCACATCAGCCTGTCAGAAAAAAATAAGAAAAGACAAAGATCCACTGAGAGATTCTAGACATGATAATCCAGACACTAGTTTCATATTCATTAAAATCTGGCTTTCTAGTAGTAAAAAAAAAATTACAGTTTTTTTTCCTGAACATTTCATTTATGGAAAAGCAATTTAAAAATATGATGTTTCTCTAAATACCAGACTTGTTGACAGCTGGTTGTCTCACCTGGCCTAGGAAGTAGATACCTCCGCCCACTATGAAGGCAGAGATAGCCGTACCAATCACAGCAAAGAGAGTGATGGAGCCAATATTCTGGAAGAAGTTACCCTGAATACACACACAAATACACAGCTCAGATATCCATGGACAGTATGCAATGTCAAATAGCACCATTATATATCACGTGTCCAGCATTATAATAAGAGGTAGGCCACAGTACAGGTACATACATATGTTTAAAAAAATAACAACTGTGGGCATATGAAATGGTTTTTGCCTGGCAATAACTCACTGCCACTCCTAAATTACAGATTTGCACACAAAAACATTAGAATGTTTCTTATTGAATCACGGTAGTATATTCATACATAGGAAATAAAAACTACATAACATGAATTTAAGTACATGTTTTCAGTGGGCAAAGAAAATCCCACATTAAAAAATATTTTAATTATAGAATCCCTGCTGCCACACTGACTGGCACACACATCATCGAAAATAAATGGAAATGCAATATTTCCTGTTATTTACATTTCAGTTTGTGAATTCAGTTTGTGTCTGGAAATGCTTAAATATAATTCCACAACTTCCTGTTCCTGCAACATAAATATGACACAAGCTGCATTGTTGAATTACAGAAAGAAGGTTCTGTGTTTGAAATCCAACCTGTAACGTTTCTGCAAAGAGTTTAATTCTTGGGTTCTTTCCAGGTCCTGCATTCCTCCCACTGCCCAACAAACAGACTGTCAAGTTGATTGGTCACTCAGACGTTAGACAATTTAGTGTGACCAATTTTCAGTTGTGCAGATGAATGATTCAAAATACATGTGAAAGTTTAACCCAGAAATGGCTCAGTGCAAACACACTAAACCTGTCTTCCGTAGTATTTATTAGCTATAGCTGTGGCCTTCGACTCCAGGACTTTACGTCCGGGGTTCTGGAACTTGAAGACGCGTCTATGCTTAAACACACCTCAGTCAATTGTTGAGGGAATTGGCTGGACTCTGGGGAACTTTAGTGCATAGTGAGGAGGTGATTCAGTCATTTGATTCACATATGTTCGACCAGAGACAGATCTACATGCTTCAGGACACAGAACCTCAAGGCCTGGATTTAAATTTCTGTGGACTAAATTTACATCCCATTTAAAAAAAAAAAAAACGACAAATGTAAAATAGAGGATCGAGAATTATAGATATTCAAAAGAAAGTGGAGAAATAGTAAAAAAATATATATCCCTGTTGGTTCTAACCCCGTAAATGTAACAGGAAAAGATTAAATGTTATTGTTTTAGAAAATTAGGCTTTGCAAAGTATTAAAAGAAATGTGGTAAAAAGTGCAGACATTTTGTAAAACACAGCTGTCCTTTGAGGTGGTGTTTTCCCCACTGAGTTAATGTTCTAAAAGCATTCACACAAGATCCCAATAAGATTGGATGGTTGCTGGATATATAAACTGGGCCACTGTTTGTAGACAGTGGTCGAGCAGCCTTTTCAAACAGGAGGGCCAGAGGAGGACGAGAACATGAATAATAGCCCACAGAAACTAAGCACACCCAACTGTATTGACTTTTCAATCGCAAGGCGGCCCAACCCAAAACCATATGATATATCATTCTTTGTGAGTTTCATGCTCATTCAGCACATTGTTGCTTCATTTTTTTCCTGGAGTCATTACTTTTTACAGTAATTATTGTTTTACCACCTACATAAACTGCACTTTTTATCTGAATTTTCTGTATTCTGACAGGAAAAATGCCACAGGTTGAAACTCGAATTTCCACTTTTAATTCATTAAGGGATGGGGTGTGCTGGAAATACAGGTTTAGTTAAAAATGTGACCATACCTTGTGTAAAGAGTATCCAGATTCAAATATGATGGGTGGAAGAAGCAGGAGGAAAAACATGTTGGGTCGAAACATTTCTTCCTCCTTAAGAAGAAAGAGAGAAAGGCAAAAGAAGAAGCACATTAAAAATACGCATTAAACAATCCGCAACATCAACTTTGGCTATAGCGCAAGAATTAGGAAATGCATGACATTCAGAAACAGCAGCTAATAAACCAACAATTTAAATAATGCAATGAGCAACTACTAACACCTTTTCATCTGACTCCAGGATGACCACATGCAGACATCAGCTGCTTGTCAGGAGGCATACCTGCCTGCCAACACATGCCTTCAACCTCCATTAGCAACACATCCCATAAAAACAGCTGTAAATTTCTAACAATTCTATTTTTAATCTCCAAGTCTCTTATTCATTCACAAACACACAATCAAGCCCACGCATGCACACACAGTATCCCAGTGACCTTAGCTCTGTGATTATTTCTGTAGTATAATGAAGTCATTGTTGCTTCCCAGCAAAATGGGCCTGCCGCCCAGATAGGGCTTTGGCATCATGCGCTACTCTCTGGCTGTGCATGATGCACATGTGTTTTTTGTAGTAGCGACATGTGTGTAGGTGTGTGTCCCTATTCTGTGCATAATTCATGTTTGTAAAACAGAAATCAAAAGACATTATGCATGCAAGAGTTTTTCATCTTCTTATTCCAGGTAGACGCCAGCATTGTTTTCTATCAGAGGAACAGAGAAGGGACGAGTGAGTGTTTGCTGCAGCTGCTAAACAATCTCCCTCTTTGTTTAATGGAAGTCAGTTTTGACAGCTGGTAGAGCCTGACTCTCCACCTCAATAAGTCCACAAGCAGTTGGCGATGACAACAATCGCTTCGATATTAACAAAAAAGTAGAGGAGCACATTTACAAAAATACTTCTAAGATCTGAATCAGAAGCATTGCATTGGCCAGTCACAAATCTAATTTTAAACTTATGAGAATCTTAAAACTGCTGTGAAAATATCACAAAATTAAGGTTTACGAGAAGGGGCTCAGAGGGTTTTGTGGTCAGTACAAAAACTCTGACATAAGCAGTTTTAAAAGGTACCTAATGATCTACCAGTGGTGGGCTGTCAGGGCCTGAAAAACTTCTCTCCAGAAAACCCTAACAAATATATTTATAACTTAAATTCTAATGTTTGTTCAATTAAATTTAGTGCGCTTTCAATCAGATTTCAGTCTGTCTGTGGTGCCAAGGTTAATCTAATCTGTCCAGGGTCTTCACAATCCAGAGAGCAAGCCTATAATCTGTAATCGATATAGCAGGGGAACTGTTATTTTAACGAGCTTAAAGATTCACCTCACAGCGCCTGCTTGAAGGCCCACATGATGTCAGACATCAAGCTTTGATTGGATGATCAGAGCAACTGTATCAGCCACAAATTTTGCTAGTAAAAATTTGTTATGTTCAGCAATCTGTGATGTGGACATTAATAAGTGTAATTTTTTTTTTTATTTCATGCCCACAATGGCTGATGGAGAAGGAGAAATTGGCTTCTCCTTCTCAGGAATGATTAAAAATGCATTTTCAAGAAAGGCATACTTTCCTGAAAGAACAGGACATCATAAAAGAGTGAGGGTCTTACCTGATGTCTGTCAGTCAAGCTGCTGAATAAACACCACTCTCCATCTCGTTCTATACTCTGTGTGCCTTATAAACGTCGTACCATTATATATTTTTAATATAAAATGATTATATTTAAAAAAAATCATCTGAAGGAAACCTTCATAAGAAAATCCTAGCTATTTGCACAAAGCACAGTTAATGAGATCTGGCTTATGTGTCCACTCAGGATGACGCATTCAGAGCAGGACGCTTGAAATCTGATCACTTTACATTGATGTTGATGTAAGGTTTTAACAATATCTCTGGAAATATCCCATCCTATATTGTGCTTTTTGGATTTATTAGTATTGGCTGCTGAAAGCCCAGGTACCAAATGCATGACCTGCCACTATTATCTAAGTAACCTTCATAGTCAATCAATCCTGTTTAACAGTAACGAGAATATAACATGTTAATAAAAACAGAAACTGAGGGAGGACGCCACAGCACATCATGTACAAAACTAATTGTGAATTAGTCATTTTCCAGTTAAAAAAAACAAACAAAAAAAACACCCAGCATCAGAGAACGTGCAACTCAGGTAAAAGGGTAAGGTTTGACTTAGTTTGTCTACTAATAATACATTCAAATTTCAAGAAAAGTAGGCCAACCATTGCTTCCAGGTTGGCAAAGTTGATGTTAGTGACTTGACATTTATCTCCAGTAGAGCTTCACCTTTCAGTCCAGCTTACAGCCACGGACACAGCAAGGCATGCCATGCATTAACTGCAACTTGACATCTACAGCTGCACTCTTGCCGCATGCACGCGTTCAGATGTTTCACTGGCTCATACAGGATTGTTGACTGGAGTGATAGATCAAGCATATAAAACATCTTCACACAAGCACCAAAACAGAGAAGAACTTTAGCAGAAATGGACTAATCTTTCCTAATCGGGGTTTGGACATTTCACCTTTTCTTTGAATAACAGTTGATTGCGAAAACAGAAAATAGTTATTTATTTCCACGCCACAAGAAGGAAGGCTTAGACACTTGGTCCGGTTCTATCAAAATTACAACAAAAAATGAGACCAAACAGCATAGGGCAGAGGCGTCCAAAGTCAGTCCTCAAAGGTCGGTATCCTGCATGTTTTGGTTATTTCACAAATGTCCTCAAAGGTCGGTATCCTGCATGTTTTGGTTATTTCCTTAGTCAACACACATGGATAAAATAAGGGCACATTAGCAGACATCTCCAGAACACTGACATGCTGAGGAGGTAGCAACTACCGCCAAGGGGAAAACTAAAACATGTATGTCACCGGGCCTTGAGGAGTGACTTTGGACACCCCTGTCATAGGGGATATAGTGTCTAGTAGAAACAGGCATAGTCCTCTGGCTTTTTATGATTTTGTCACGTAACAACTAGAGTGTGTGACTGGGCAAGAAAAAGTAGTATACATTTGTGAAATAGAAAGAAAAGCATACATTTCATTTGTGAAATACATTCGAATTTTGCCATCTTGGTGCAAGAACAGTTGCAGTTTTGGGGGTTTATCTGTTCCAGCTTACTAGAGAGTGAAATATTTGACTATTCTGTGTTGTGTCTTTGACCTACAAGCTCTATAACAAATTTACAAATCGAGTTCCATCTGTACTTTGACTAGGGCATTTAAGCATTTTTTTGTAATTCTGGTTCCATGTTGATTCCAACTTCTTTACAAGTTTGTCCCTGATCCATCTGTTCTGGTTCTTGGTCTTCATGATGGTGATTATTCACTGAGTTTCTCCAACAAACCACTAAGATCTTTACAATTGGTTCCACTAGGTTTCCTTCAAGGATATTAGAATAAAAGGATCTAATCACATATAAATGATACACATTTCAGATTTGTTATTTGTACAATGCATCTAAAACTTATGTATCTTTTCCCTCTTATTTTACTGCCTTAAATTGTGCTGATCTTTCATTTAAATTCTAATAAAATCCATTGAGGTTTGTGAAAGAGATGAGGCAAAATGTGGGTAGGAATGCTTCCATAAGGCACAGTATAATAAGCACAAAAGATAGCAGAAAAGTATACACTTTAGGGAAAAAAAGAAAGATGAAATAGATAAACCCAGAAACCAGAGGGCTGATATGGTATTTGTATGTGCTGAGTCTGAATGCAAAGTTAATGAAAAAAGATGAATGCCTAAAGATGAAGGAAATGCAGTTAAAAGCTAGCCGAGAGACACCAGAAAAAAAAAAAGAGAGGGTCTATGGGCGAGAACATTGTTCAGAGCGGAGGGTCCCTGGAGGCTTGGCTTTGACAATCAGTGACATCACCACAAGGGAAAAAGGCCCCTGAAACCACAATTAAAACTTGTCTCTATGTGTCAGTTTCTCCCTCTCTTTCTATCTCCCTCTCTCTCTCCTTCTCTGGCATGGGAGCCATCTATTAAAAGTATGTGCTTCCCTTTGGGGCTTAAAACCCACCACTGCAGCCACTGACAAAAAAACGATGAGCCTGTTTATTTCAGTACAGGCAATACAACACTATAATGGAGGGAACGCAGAATTATTAGCCAGGTTGTAAATATATTCACCTGCTTTTCTCTGTCAATGTTCTGCCTAGGAGACATATTGCTGCTAGAAGGTTACTTTGCACCAGAGCGCTATTTCTTATTCAATCTGTGTCAGAGCACAAGGGAAAAATCGGCAGATGAGAGGGAAAAAAAAGGAGTAAAAAGAATGAGAAAAGCACACAGGCAAACGTTTCTTCATCTGATGAGAGAGAGAATTGGTCAAAGAAAGTTGGTTGTTTATTTCAGCAGCACTTTATTGCAATAATTGCAAAGTTTTTTGCAGTTTTCATGTTATTAATGAGTTAATATTTATTTAAGTCAAACAAAATTACAAAAAGAGGAAAGAAATGAAAACAAGTAAAAGAGAAAATGAAAAAAAAAGACGCATGGATGACTAAAACTAACTTTCTTGTTTAAAATGGCTACGGTACAAATGCACCTGCGCACAGACGATCAACAGGAGTAAATCCAAAGGGGTCATTGATCGGCCACCATTTAAAATATAAGTATCTTTAATTTGGAGCAACAGTTCATAAAATGGAGGTGGAAGCTGTTGTAGTGTTCTTCCACATTCGTCTTGTAGCACTTATCAACTAAGTGCTACAAGTTGATAAGTAGCACTTATCAACTTGTGCTAGAACAGACCAGCAGCTGTGACACGTTGTCGAGGAAATCCGCTTACTTGAACATATCACCATTTACAATCAGGAGCAGTTGCACAGATATATAAAAACGTATTCAGCTAAATTAATGTTTTTTTGTGGTAGTAGAATTTTACACTGAAAACTGGAGATAAATCCAACTATTAGCTTGAGTGCAAGCTTCAAAATTAATATTAGGAATAAAAAAGCTGCCACAAAGACAGGGGCCACATATTTTCTTTAAAAATAATCCTAACTTAAATGTTGTGTTTATTTTTCTCCTTTACTTCTTTAAGGTGAGGAGAATGACAAGCAACGTTTTAATTAGTAATTGAGGATGGCGTCAAAATCTGAAACAGTAGAACATGACGATGAATGTAATGTGTTGATCTTGGTTGATCAGGAAGTAGCTAAAAGAAAAAAGCTACATGGCTAAACTTGCTGATATTTAAGCTCATGCTTTAATGTGTAGCAACAAAATGAGAAGAGGCAATTTCTGAAAGCTTTTTCTTTTGAGCAAATTCGAGACTTGTGTGATTCTTACATCGTACTTCTGCACAAGACATTGCTGCTACATCAAAGGAAAATAAAACAAGAATTCACTTTCAGATCTAACTTTTAAAGAAATTGCTCAAGCACATGTTCATGTAGCCACAGCAACAGCAGTTTGTTTCTGCATGACACTTTTGGTGGCTTGTAGAGAGCCTGAAAGTTTGTAACACAGACTGTAAGGGCAGAACCAAACTGTCCTTAAAGGTTACAGACACTTTTAGTAAAGCATGAATATTATTTGGGTACTGTTTAAAAAGGCTGAAGTCAGTGTATGACACAGTTTGTGACATGGCATGGACAAATGCAGAAGTGCAGGTCTGATAAGCTTTCTGAAGAAACTTATCAGACACACACAAACGCACACACACATTAAGAACTGTGGGAATCCCGGTGATTTTCTCAAAATATTACAGTAACGAGCATCAATAACTATTTGGAGTGGAGACGGGGGCAGAGTGAAGGTTTACTCATCATGTTTTCCAATCAATCGTAGTAATTTTGACTTCATGTCTTTGCACTGTACAAAACATGTTTTTAAAACTTAACAGGACCAAGTAGGGTAGTGTCAGCAGAAATGTAGTAGGCAGTCTAAGCAGAAAATGCAACAGGCATTCGGATTATAAAATTACACTATAAAATTGATACAATTTTATAGTATAAAATTGATACAATTTTATAGTGTATCAGATTGAAAAGGATTAAAAAGATGTTGATGCACTACCAAAGGAGATAGATAGGGAAATTTTATATAAGGTACATTCTATGCAATCCAGTTCAACATGGTTGCTCAGACAAACAAAAGTTCAGTATTCCACTTATTCCCTCAATTAAAAAAATTGTGGTAGAATTAATATTGTTTGAATATAATATTAAAAATAAAACTACATTTAAGGTTTGTGGTATATAGCTTATAGTAATTACATTTTATGAAACCAAATCAGAGTTTTTGTGTGTATAACAAACTAAGGAGTGCTCTTGTCCTCACTAAGGGAGCTGTTCTCTTCCCAACCCCTCCTAAATGCTAATGGTGAGTAAATAAGCATGTAGCTGAATGTTTACACACTTCAGATTGGAGGTTTATTTGCTTAACCAGCAACCAGCTTTTCAACTTTACTGGACAAGGAGCACTCGATATCAATGTCTAAATACACTTGGGAGAGCAGTTAACGCAATTATACCACATTTTATGGCTTTATTCATAGAGCTAATACGAGAAAACGTCATGACAAAAACCTTATCTACGTACATCATAAAGCTATTTGAGCTCCAAAGAGCATAAAGTCAATTAAATATTCTGACAGTAGCTTTTCTGCTCATAAAAACCCCACAACCTAAATGCAGAGTTTATTATGTTTGCAGGCTACAGGGTGTAATTTATCCTGGCTGATTTTACTTAATCCATTTAACATTCTGAGTCTGTTGGTGAGAGGCTGATGAAATGATGAAAAATCATAAAAATACTACTGCTACCAAGAATGATGCCAACATGAATTATAATATTAAATTGGTAAATTTGTTAATTTTTCCACATAAAAAGTGATGCAACACTTTTAGACTGTTACATATTATTTAACAAGAGCAAACTTTACCTGTGTGATGTTTCTTCTATTTAAAAATGTTTTATGTTTTATAATGTCATACAGAACAACTGGAAACAGTGTCCTAAAAACAGCAATATATTTCTTAAATGTCAATTTTACTTGACAAATAATAGTGCAAGCTCAATATAGTTAGAAATGCTCTTTGTCCTAAATGATGGTTGACTGATTATTTATGTAAGAGCTCTCACTATACATGCAGAAATTGAGATTAGGATTATACAGTAAAAAAAAAAAAAAAAATAATAATAATAATAATAATAATATTCTCTCACATTGCCCACACCTACAAAAACTTTCAAAACAATGTTATAACCTTGAACTATTTCCTTTATTTTTACATCTTTGGTACATTACGACGGCAACCTGTAATGTAATTTCTTGGGATTTTGTGTCATACAAAGAAGCGCAGAAATGTGAAGTAGAAGGAAATGAATGGTTTTAAAACTTTGAAAAAGATAACATAATTGTTGAGTGCATATTACACCATCCTCATTTACATTCCAAATATAATTCAGTGCAATCAGTTACATCACAAGTTTAGGAGTAAGTATAAGTGTAACTGTTCTGTGAAGGCTTCAAATTATTAGAGAGCAGAATCATGAAGACCAACACCAGACATGTCAGGGAAAAGTTGTAGAGAAGTTTAAAGTAGTATTACGTTATTAATTAATGTATAAAACTGTGAGCATCTCAATGAGAACTGTTCAATTCATAATCCAAAAGAAAAAGAGCACAGCACAGTTACAAGCTACGAAAACATGACTTTCCATATAAACTAAGACAGAAAAAGGAGCAGCTAGGAGGCCCTTACATGTCTTCCACACCTCAGGTGGAAGAATCTGTTGACATGACAACTATTAGCTATGCACTCCACAAATTTTCCCTTTATGTTAATTCGACGGAAAAAAAGACAATGTTGACAGAAAGACTTAAGAAGTCATCTTGGAATTAGGTGTGTTCTAGTCCTGCCACAAATGGTCAAAAGAGATTATTAAATTTAGTGATAGTAACATGAAAAGATTTTCATGTTTCATGTTCATGATGGGTTAAAGTATTAACCCATCATGAAGCCTCAGGCCTACATACAAAGCTTGATTGTTGAAAATCAACTATAATCACAGAGATGGTCACCTGCAGATTTACTGGATGGGACAACATGGGCCAAGGGGCCTTGGGGGCTCTAATTACTTCTGCCAATGACTCAGCAACACCCCAGGGCCTACAACTAGGAAAAAAAAACAAAAAACAATGGGCCCCTGTGTGCAAAAACATTGACAACCTGCCCTCTTTTCCTCCCTCCTCTCTCACTCAACAACTCTTTCTCTCCACCCCTTGATTGTCCATTTTCTCACTAGTTGGCAGGGAAAAAGGAATGTTAATGAAAGGCGCAAAAAATGAGAAGTGATAAAGAGGAAGAGACAGCCACCAGAGAATGACATGTGATCGAGATGGTAGAATGAAATTATTTTCTAAGTGATAAGTCAATGGACCACAATGTTCCCTACTGTAACTGCATTATACAGAAAGAAGTGTTATTCTATCCTACAATATATTATACCAGTTTAGATCACTCTGTACTTTCCAAATATTTTGCAGTGCATAGATGGTGTATATCTTTGTCTGGTGTGCGATTGTTTCAATGCATAGAAAAAGCTTCCAGTGTGGAGAAAAGAAAAAAAAAGACAAAATGGATCCAGTCGATGCAAACTTTACCTTCCAGTTGGCCAGTTCCTGGAACTCGATGATCTTAATGAACCCTCCCATTATGATTCCTAGAAAAGGTAAGAACAAGAAAAATGACACTGCTGATTAAATAGTTTTACGTCTCCCTTTAAGAAAAAAAAGGATTAAATTCCTGAAATATTTTCTTCTTTATTTAAAAAAAACACACCTAAACAAAAAAAAGAACAAAAGAAAATGTATTAAGCTAGTGTTTTCTAAGGGTTTGCAGGTGCATTAATTAAGAAGGAAACAGCACTGCGTAAGAGAGAAGTAGAGCAAAGGAAACAGAGAGACAAAAGAAAAACCATCTTTGGATGCTGGTTTATTGTGAGATGTTAGGCGATAACGTAGACCAAGGCAGACAATACGCAGATGGGAGAGAGGAAATGATGAAAGGCAGCCTTTCTTCTGATTTGTTAACACTGTGTTATCTCTCCACTGCAGACTCCCTGGCTGCTCCAAGCACTCAAACAGGAGCTCTGACCCTGTGCAGTATGCAGCCCATAAAAAGGGAAAATCCCTTCAGGGTCAAGATGCATGTGTGTCACTAAGGTGTACAGAAAACACGTGCGTGAGCATGTGAAGAGAGAGTACAGTTACAAGGAGAATTCACCTCAAGTGATCTTTTCAAAATGTGTGGAGCCCTTTCTCTTTTGTTACACAGCACAACACACTTGATTGTTAAGTTAGGCTGCATGATGGGATGCAGGGGACATTCTGGCCTAAAGCTGGCCAACCTGACGAGCTTATCCTACCAGCTATAGATAACAACTTTAATATAAAAGACGGATGATGCCGCCGCAGAATCAAATAAGGTCTTAAGAAATCCTGCACTAAAAATGACCTCGGCCTCCTCATCAGGTAGAGTCCTCTCTGAACATTCCTGTAAAGCGCATCAATGTTAAATCTCCAGTCCAGTTTATTGTTCAGGTGAACACTCAGGTCATTCTAAGAGTTCACTATCTCAATGTCCTTTTGCTGAATGTTTACTGGTGTCAGTGTGGCTGGTCTGCGCCTGCGGAAATCCACAACCAGCTCCTTAGTTTTAACCGCATTGATCAAGAGGTCGTTTGTATGTGATGCCTTGAAACTGGCCTCTGTCTCTTTAACAAAGCTCTTACCCTTTCTGACACTCCTTCAATACATTACAACAACTGTGGTTTGACATGATGCCCTTTACAAACGTTCTTACTTCAGTAGGTTAAAAAGTTTGCATAAGTGCAGCATTAGCAAACACTTCTCCGCCAGGTGTTTGCCAATTGCTTCTGCCTCTAGTCATTTGTGAGCTTTGTGGGGTGGAAGGTTGGCTGGTGATTCTGCAATTCCAGTTAGCTTTGTGGAAATAGATGGCGCTTTGGAAAACCAAACACTTGGCACCTCGGATGGCTGGAACGGGGAGATTGAAAGATTTCTCAAATATGAAAATAATCAAAGCCACATTCCAGGTATGCCTTCAATGAGGCAATAACATTATAGCATGATATAAAGCTCAGAAAATTTGATTTTACATAATACCACTCCTTTAAAAAAAAAACTAAACCCAGAAATGAGCCACTGCTGAAAGGTGACATAAATAGTCTTAACTTTCTGTAATGATGTAAAACAAGAACACACCCTTAGATTCCAGATTTTTTGTGTACTGTAAAAATCTAAGGTTTGTGTGGTATACATAGCTAATCATAAACCTTTACATTTTGACTTTGTCTTTCTTTGAAAAACAATGAAATGGTATCCATGTTAGCACAAATACCAAAGATCTGTGCATCTAGTTTTAAGCCATTTCAGAACCTGCTATACCAGATTTTTCATTTCAATGCTAAAACCCCAGAACTAATAATGAGTGTATTTTTTGACTGACAGAGAAGAGCAGAAGGTGAGAAGAGAAAATATTTATCTCTTAGTCAGGGATCAGCAACCTATTGAATTCTAACGGTCAAATTTGCCTTAACTTCAACAAAACAAGATTAGTCTAAACCCCAAAGCCAGTTTGACCAGGAGAAATATATGCTAATTATTTCCAATATAAGAAACATTTACCCATTTATTACAGGAAAAATACTCTGAGCTCCCTGTAGCTCCGAGAATAGAGTTTAAAATATGCAGAACCAGAACCAAACATGGAGAAGCTGCATTCAGCATCTATGGAACAAACTTCCAGAAAACTACGAAACAGCTGAAACACTGAGTTCCTTTAAAGCAAGGCTAAAAACCCAGTTATTTACAGTTGCTTTTAATTAGTAGTGAATAGAAAAATGAGCAACATATTTGATGTGTATTGATGATTTTGGTGATGGCACTCAAATAGATGTTGTGTTTGTTACTGGTTTTCTCAATTGTTGACTGCATGGTGTTTTCATAACGTTGTATTTTTGTGTTTTTATGATGAAAACAGCCCTTTGAATTGCCTTAGTGCTGAAATGTGCTATACAAGTAAACTTGATCGATTGATTATTTATAGAATGAAGCCAGATGAGTCCTTTTCATATTTATGTTAGATAGGCAGCACACTTAAAAAAAGAAAAAAACAAATAAACACCAACGTTTACACAAAATTTACAGGTGAAAAAAAATTGCTTTATGATTTCATTAGTCATGTAGGAATTTTAAGAAGGTGTCAAGTGACAACATGCATGGGGCTAAAACAAAACTTTTCTTTAGTTCGCCTTTACAATTTACAACTTTGCTCTTGCTCTTATAACTTGTCTATATAATTTTGGTTTTAAGTCACAAAAAGCCACTTTGTAGGGATTTATTAGCAACATCTGGCTCTGGAGCCACAGGCTGAAAAGCCCTGCTTTAGATCAACAATCAACTGAGTGAAAAAGAGCAAAGTCAGTTATTTTGCTTGTAATAAAGTTTTCTCTTAACGGATTACATTGCCTAAAAGGCCAAACAGGCAGCTACACCTATAATTTATTATACGTTATGCTGATGATTATGACATTAGAAAAAAAAATATATGTTTCTTGCTTGTTTCTTATTTACATCATGTAAAAGTACCTTCAATTGACTCGGTGCTGAAATGTGCTGTACAAATGAACTTTGTTTCCTGTAAAGTTAATATATTTACACTTTGTACACTGTGAATGTTTCAAAACAAAAGTCAAATATTTGTGCAAACAATCTTGGCCGAAAAAACTGATTCTGACAATATAATCTAGCCTCACCCATTCTGCTTTCCGATTTTTATCCTGCTCTTAATATTTGCACAGAATTGTTGTCAAATACTGAACCTGTTTAATCAAGAACATATTTGTGCACAAAGCACCAAGTTATACAAGCAACACTCACCAAGAGACACAACAGCCACACTCTCAGGAAGAAAATGCAGCTTGAACTTGATAAGCAGGTGCACCAATATGATGCAGATACCTGAGGGAGAGAGGATGTAGGAGACAACTGAATGAATATGTAGGACAAATGCATCTTTGTTCAGAAGATGATGTCACACTTGCTCACATCAGGTCTAAAAAAGCTGCCACCTGATATGCTGCTACAAAGGCTTTTCTAGATGTTTGATTTAGATAACCGTAGTGAGTAGAGGAATGAAGAAATAGCATTGGGACATTTAAATAATTTTCAAAGGCATATATAAAAGTAGAGCAAAGAAAGAGCTAATTTATTTGGCAAAATATTAAACAACCCAGAAATTAGATGAGCTTTACAAAATTAATGACTGCTGTGTACTGTTTAGTTATTTTCAGTGAAAATAATCTTGAAGTTATAACATTTTTTGGTCAGAGACAAGATGCCTTTTTTAATCAACTATTACAATTAACTGAATAAGGAAAAAATAAAAATCAAGATAGATTTCATCTTTTATTCTCTGAACTGAATTATTAAATGTTACAACATAATCTGATAAAAAATAAATGACATTTACTTTTACTGAGGGATATCTTGAAAGGCTAAGCACTTAATTAAACATCCTGTAATATAGTGATCCCATATTTATTTGCTAAGGGTTGCTCTCCAAGACACCGGTGAACCATTTCACACCAGCAATAATGTATTTGACTGCATTGGAAAAAACAGTTGCAACAACCTCAAAAGCAAATTAACTTCTTTCTATTTCGCAGGCGGAAAAAAACAAACATCAGAGTTAAATATCTAGTCATACCAACAAAGCTTTTTGTTGGTATGATATTACTATTCTTGCATAATAAATGCAAGATTCTTGCAAAATAAATCCAAGATTATGCATACATAATACATAATAAATGCAAGAATAGTATAATCTGCACTCCATTCAACAGTTGAACTAGAAATGCCCAAATTTAGACAGATTAGCAGACCAGTAAATAAACTCGATTAAAGAGTATATGCAATCTTCTGTTATCAGAGATATTAACTTTGTTCAACTGAAAACAAAAGGCAAAGTAGTGGCAGCAAACGACATGCTATTTTAACCGCCACTTATGCCTAACGTGTGGTTTGTAAGACTGAACTCTGAAATGGTTTCTCATGCACTAATCTTCAGCTAATATACCTTCAAAATGCAAACAACGATTCTTCTCTACACCAGAGTTTGTTAAAGAATAATAATGTAGTGGTCCCACAGAGTAAAAGGGAAAAATATCTACATTTTAATGAAGATTAAGAGTACCACCTTAATATTTTTAGAGACAGCTATACGTCCCTGGAAAGCAGTTCTCAGAGTACAAGAAGTAACAGCTAATCTCCATTTAATAAACAAAACTAAATTCAGAGTAGTAACAGATTAGCCAACAGAATAACCAAGTAAAGTCAAAATGTTATTCAAAAGCATTCCTCATCATTTAAGTCAAATGTCAGAGAAAGACCCTAAATGACCAGTTTTATCTCTTACTACTTGTAGGCAAGAGTGAGGCAGCACTGACCCTTCCTCACCTGTTGCTGCTGACTGCTGATTGGCTACCTGAAAGATGACTGCTAAAAATGTTCCCTCGCAAACAATAAAACAATAGAGGGTTGGCTGGATGGACATGTTTGAGGTCATGAGCCTATGGGCTGCTGTGGTGTGGTAGAAACTAAAGCCCCTTTTCCACTACATGTTCATAACATGGTTGAAATCAGCTCAACTCTATACGGTTTGGGTGGTTTTCCGTTACAATGGACAAACAGCTCCAGTGGGTCGGGGGTCGTCATAGCAGGGCAGCCCTCAGACATCATACTTTTCAAAGTAACACCAATAACATGTGGAACATTTGTTAAGTATGTGAACATAAGCAGCCAGACAAATACCCACCTATTGTTAGCCTGTTCAACTTCCACTATTATTTTAAGAAGTGTTTCTTTTTGTTTGTTTGTTTGTTTTTGTTGCTTCAAAAATCAAAATAAATGATACAGATAACATTGCAACAACTGTAATAGCTTATTGCTCCTGCAGATGTATGGAAATGCCAAGGTCCAGATTAGTCGATAAAATGAATGAATAGCAACCCACCAATGACAAGCAGACTGAAGAAGATACTCAGTCCACTGGACTGTTCTTCCTCCTGGGCCTTCACCCCGGTCTGCACAGGCAGGATGGGCTTCGGAGTTGGAGGTGCTGGTGTGGTTGGCTTGGCAGCAGCTGCTGCTGTGGAGTGATGAGCCTCATTGCTGTAATTCTCAGTAGTTTCATTGGACTTTCTGGAAGAGAACAGTGAAGATGACATGACAGTCTATTTTTATTGATTTTGATTGCTGATTTTATGTTTTTAGATGCACCATGTAGCACTTTGAGATTTGTATTAATGAAAAGTGGATTATGAATTAAATTGATTATTATTATTATTATTACAGGTATAATGGCGGCTTTACGCTTATTGTCAGACAAAACTGACCACGTGATACAATAAACAGCCATAAGGTAAACACATCTTAGACTGAATAGTATAGCGTTTTAGGTGTTACCACATTATTCAGGGAAACTTTGACCTGAAATAAACAGTCACCGCTATTTTACATAAAATGCACACATTTTCTTTATAGGGCAGAAAAGGTTGTTATTGAGTATGGGATTTAAGTGTTATAGTCGAGAAAGTGACAAGACAAGAAAAAAAAGTCTTCCTAGCGTAGTTACAATAGATAAAACAGAAAAAAGACGAACAACCTGAAAAGCTTTCCGTCGGTGTGCGACTTGGTTGAGCCAAGTTTATTTTGTCGTGTCTCTTTTTCACCATTAGATATCTCCATGTCTTGAAGTGGAGTATTATCCTTATGTAGCACATTCTCCTCGTCGTTGTCATTTCGCTTGTAAAGGTCCACAGAGTTGGGCTTTTCGAGTCTGTCTGACACGCACAGCTTTACAAAAAACAAGAAAAAGAACCACGAAAAAAGTTTAACCCCAACGTCTCTCATCCTCGGCTAAGTGTTTTAGGCCTAAAGACAATATATTGCTTTAAAAAAGACAGACGGATTCATATCTTCAGCTTCGTGTATCTGTTGACATCATGGCCTTACTTCCTACAGAAATGTTTGATGGGAGTTGTAGTCGACAACAAGAGCTGTACAGATCAAATTAAAACGACCCAAGTAAAAAAATATCAGACGCAGTTAAGTACATGTTGTGTGTAGGAAATGTGCACATGCTTTTATGTTGTAGTCAATGTTAAGCCCCCCAAAAATGTATGTAAAATGTCACGTGAACGCCGATTGTATTTTTATTGACTCCATTTCCCATGTGGCATTGCACTGTACCGTCAACCCTCTGCTTCACACGCCAAGCAGAAAACTGAAAAGATAATAAGTTGTTCGTTCTTGTCATTAATCGTTTAAATTTGTGTGATTATTCACATCATTTCATGATTATTTTAATCCTGAGAGAGGTTTATATAAGTTATGTTTTTTCAACATGTTTGTTTCCTCACGTTTATATAAATAAGACAATCTAAATGTAATTATGGCTTCTTTATTTTCTTAGTATATATCTTTCTCATTGAAGGACCGATTTTTTTCTCTTTCTAGCTCACTGTGTTGCATTATGTTGTAATGCCATTTATAATATTTTTAATCCTGAAATTGCTTTTAAAACGAACCAAAAAAAATAAAATAATTTGTTTTCCTATTCAAAATAACTCGAACTCCCCCTAAGGTGTTATTTGAATGTAACAGACAGTGTTTATTCAGCTGAGGGAATAAAAACATGACGTTTTAAATAGCTTACTGGGAAATGTCTAACAAATTATGTATCGATAGATTTTCATATTCCTATTTATTTACAAACCCATACTCCGGGCTAGTGGGTTTCTTAAAAGTACATAGGTCCCAAATCCACATTCCATTACTGCCACTCCCCCAAAACACTTTTGTTTGAGTATTTTAGCTCATTTCATATGTATAAAACAGATGCAAAACAAACATAAACAAATGTAAATAATATGCAAAAATAAATTCAGTAGCAAAGCAAAGAAACACAGCAGCTGGGGGAGCGTTTATAATCTTTAGGTTGAACAAAAAGCTATTGAATAATTTCAGATAAATAAATAAATGCAATTAAATGTCGTTTCTTAAATTAGTAATTTAAACTATGTATATCATGTATGTAAGACGGGGTGACTTAGTTCATTTGCATATTTAAAGAAAATTGAGTTTTATAATATTCCCTTAAAATAAATTCTTACATTTTATTCTGAATGTCACAGAACTCACCATATCTTCTGCTTAGGTTTTGTAGATAGAAAGCACTCTGAAATGATTTCTTATGTAAATTGACTCCGACCCATCCCTCCTATGGTGGCGCCAACAAAGGAATTCTAAGTACAGAGCTTTGCTGGTGATACTCATTTGGTGGGAGATCTTTTGTAGGGGGTTTTATGCGATTCGTACCCTGGAGCACAAAGTGTCGAAACTGCCTTTGCGGCTCTCATCCCCCAAGTTATTCAGTTTTTCTTATCATTGCTTTTGAAAACTAAATATATTTCTGTGAAATAATCACACTAATCACATCAGAAATGTAAACTTGCATTTCTTATAGTAGCCTTTTTTAATGATCCCTTATATAAATACACCCTTATTTTCTTTGTATGTGTTGCATTGTGGCACTTTGTGTAAAATTCCGTTTTTACCTACTAAACTAAGAACAAATTAGTACTTAATACTGTGAATGACAAATTAGCTGTAAGTATCGAAAAGTTTGATATAACTGACATGAAATGATTAATCAGTCAGTGAATCCATGTCTTATAATCTTGGCTAAGACAAATTGCTTACGGTCGTACAACACGCCATTACTTTTCCAGTAACGTTGAGAAGGTTATCAAAAAGGCTTTTTTTTTTTTAGTATTCCAACGTTGGTTGCCAGGTTACGTCGTCTACGCCGTACGTACTCTGCGCTGAGTAGGAGCTACCGCGTTAACGCCCACTTGAGGTATTGCTCTTTTTTTCTCTCTCTGCGGAGAGACCGCTCCATTCATAGGGTTGGGCAGGCAGGCAGCAGAAAACCAAGAGAGGAAGAAGAAACACCATCGGTGGAACCGAAAAGATGGTCTCGCGTTGAGCCCACCAGGCCGCCCTTAATCCGCGAAATTCTTCGCTGGCCATTTTCCCTCCCATTAGGACATACCCCGAATTTAAACCGACACCTTCTCTTCAGGAATGGGACTCAAGTATCTCGGCTGAATGCTGGCGTTCCCATCCTTGTTTTTTGCAACCTGCCGCGGAAATAGACTGACTTCCTCGTCGCCTATTCTTCATCTGCTGCAGCCGCAGACCTAGCGCTCGACTCGACTCATTTTGTTAGCCCAGACCCGTCCACGGACTCGCTGGCTCAGGCATCTGGACACATCGGGGCTGGTCAGTCGTCGTTGGAAAAAAAAAAAAAAAAAAAAAGAAGCAAAACGTGCCTGTGTGTGCTTTTGCTGCCTGTATGATGCCGACACATTTGCGTTTCCGGAGAAGGTCATTCCTTGGGCTTTTATTCCTTTTTTCGCTCTCCACCTCGGTACTATATTTCATCTACTCCGCCCCCGGAATCGGTAAGTAACATGAAATGGGAGGTTTTGTTCTGAATTGGCCGAAGCGAAAGAGGATGATGAGGATGTGAGGTTTGCATGGGCCGTTAGGTCATGTGTGACAGCTCGACCATGCGTCTCTGCTTAGCTTAGGTATCACCCAGTTGATGATGAGACTCGGCTGGATGCTGATCCCATAATATCCATGTACCTGGCCGTGATTATAACAGTGCGACTGATGAGCATGGCTATTATAATCTGGCTGATGTTACTAGGCCTTTTTGGCTGTGATCACAGTACTTACAGTGGCCCGATGTCTGGAGACACAGACCAAAATGCAGTATTTTGGCCTTGGTATTAATACCCTTTGATGCACGTTTGGAAACCATTAAGTCATCAGCCTCAGTTGATGTCTGATTGTGTGTGGCAGGGCAAAGATCTGAATAAGAGTATACATTCTTGAGGCCAAAGTAAATTTCAACCCTAGCAATGCATTCCTTACATCATAAGCTGGCTGTTAGTCACATGTAGTTGTGTAATATCACATGTCCACAATTTGCCTATTATTAATTCATTAATGTGTCTTTTCTTCTCCTCTGCTTCTTAGTTCTTCTCTTTATTTCTTGGAACACCAGTCACTTCCCACCGCTTGAGTCAATTAACCATCTTCCGTTTTTGAAGCATTCCCAGTATACTGCAATGTCCACTTATCTTATCAGCCCAGATACCAGCAGTAATGTTTCTATTTTATATCCTTTTATCAGGGGCGGGTCAAGAAATGTCTTTGTGGGGCGGGTGGAGCACAACTGGAATATAAATAGTGAAAATGAGCAGTAAATGTGAGTAACTCATAGAGATAACTAAAAACAACTGTACCCCACTTACCATATGTAAGAGACCGAATCGTTGTAAGTAGCAAGATTTGAGATATTGCGATAGGTACTTCTTTCATTGTTTATTCAGGAATATGCTGCATAGTATGCCATTAGAAACAATAATTAGGTCTCAAAGTGCCTTCTCCGGGTCAGGGGGGTCGTCCTGCCTCAAGTGGAGGAGTTTAAGTATCTGGGGGTCTTGTTCACGAATGAGGGAAGAAGGGAGCGGGAGATCGACAGGCGGATTGGGGCAGCGTCTGCC
>CAEGAF010084723.1:0-24328 GCA_903067075.1 Micropoecilia bifurca | reverse complement strand
GTTTCGTTTCGTTTTGTACGTTTGGAAGCTCATTCCCTCTCACATAATAGGAAAAGCCGGGGAATGGCGGCGCTTTTCACATTTCTCTGACATTCGGAAAAATATGGTTTACTAATTTTAGCATAACTCCGGTTATACTTGGCCTATTAACACAATTTAAAAACTGGTGTGTAGTTTATAATGTGCACATTAAGCTAAAGTTGAGAGTGAGACTGAGGGAGGAGGAGTCTTGCTGCTACGCCGTAACAAATTAGACTAATAAGAGCTATAAGGCTATGGATCCCTATGGTTTAAAAAATCGATACTCGTGGAAAATCGATATTTTCCGCGCTCGGAAAATATCGATTTTCGGATATATGTCCGATCGATATATGTCCGATTTTTTTCATACAGCCCTAGTTGAAACGACAGCTTGTTATGAACTGTGCGATGCTGTGGGAGCTCTGGTGGAGCCAGCGGCACATTGTCCCAAAAAGCACAAAAACAAACCATCCTTCTACTACCACTTCCTGTCATCTTCTTTGTGGTCTTCACTAGAAGTAACATCCGGCTGTCGATCATGTGACTCATGAGGTGAAAAAAAGTGTTTCCACTACAGTTTTGCGACTATTTCGAGACAGCTGAAAAACAACCTCATCCTAGCGCTTTTACTGAAGCAAATTTGTTTTCATAATATTAATTAGGGCAATTCTATGGTTAATCAAAAAACAGCTTTTGATAGCAAAATTACAGTTGAAGCAATGAACTGAGCTCAGGGGTGTGCACTGATCACGATGTCTTTACATGCTTTTGCAGCGCCTGGTTGTGCACTTCTGAACTTTTGTAATATGCTGGAGATCAGACACAACACTGAAAATAGTCTATTGGGAGATGGTCTTGTTTTTGGTGAATACTACACCAAGATACACAAACCTCACTGCTTGCTTGACTCACTCAACTCAAACCTCTAGAAGTGCAACTATAAAAAATTTGTCTCGATTTTAGAGGTCTGCACTGAGCGTGCATTGAGACTGATGTGAGAGCATACATGTTTCCATTTTTCAACATACAAACATGGTGGGCCGCTGGTGGACTATCGCTCCAATCACTGTGTTTAGTAAGTTTTCTGGGGGAAACTCTGCTGATGTCATTCTCATTTCAGCCAGCTGCATTCAGGATCTCATTCTTTCAGTCACAGTCCATATCTCAGGATTATAGGTAGGGGTCAGAAGGTAAACAGAACAGTAAATCGAAAGCGTTGCTCAGTTGGCTCAGTTCTTTCTTCACAATGTCAGAGCAGAGTAAGGCCCATATTACTGCTCCAGAGTCAATCCATCTCCCACTTGATCCTACTGTGGGGAAACTTTTACACACCAAAACTGCTTGGACTGTACATGCCACATCCAAATATCTGTAAAATGTCTGAATAGTACAATTTACTACCACTAATTGTTTTACATTTTCCTTTTGTTTACTCTGTGTTGTTCATCCAGCATGTCAAAAATATGCATCCTGCACAGAATTTGTTTTAGACACACCTTTTCTACATGGAATAACAAAGATGTCTACAAAAAGTAGGGGTGTTTTCACACTGCACTGTGTCAAACGAACACTTTGAAAAACCTGTTCAATGCCTCACATGTGTGGATGGGGCTGCACCAAGAACCACTGAAGGAAACAAGAAAACCCCTGAAGAAGACGCTGAGTGCAACTTCCTTCCTTGCAAAATGTAAATAAAAATGAAGTGGTGTCAGATTTTAGCAGTTGGAGGATTTCTGTTTTGTCTTTGGCAAAAAAACATGACAAGCCATTTCTCCCGCTAAAGCTGGACACATGCGTTTGTATAGTTGCATTTACCCAGAATTCCCGCTTCTTGCCATTGGACTGATCTCTAGTCTTGTTAGTGTTCACAGTCGAACTGCACCAGCGTTCACCTCAATCAAACAGAGACTGAGGTTTGTTGGCGGAGGTTTGTTCACTTTTTTGGTCCGATTACCATTCACACCTCCCTGAATGTACCGGGCTTTCTAGAAAAACTAGAGTTCAAATAAAGCGACTAAACATGGCTGGTGTGACTGCGCCCTAAACATACGTTCACAGAATTCATCACAACCAATGGAGAGACATGGAGTGAAGAAAACCATAAATCAACATTTCCATTCTTTAAGAGGAAGGTTTTAGTTGTGCTGCTTCACATTTCACAGAGGGTTTTAGTATATTTACATTCCACACAATCCCATCCACATTTACTCTGAAGCCGTGTTCAGCTAAGCTAAATTGGTCCGGTGAGAATACACTGCGCATGCTGAGGTAAATCTGTCATCATCTCCAAATCAAGTGCAGCTTGAATGGGCCAACACAATCCTCAGAGACATTCAGGAAGAAAACACCTGAAAATGGGCCAAATGGTTGCATTTCTTTTGCGAAGTAAGGAAACAAAAGCAGAACTCTATTTTAATTTACTAATACTACCTTTTAGACCAGGTGTGGTTGGACAGCTAATATCTTGCTTTTCATAACAAACAGCATAATCCCTGTTTGTGCTCCAAGTCTGGCATCCGCCTTTTGTCTTGTGTCATATTATGTTTAATCTCTGCAAATCCAAGCAAGACGACCTAAAAAAAAGAACCTATTGTCACATGAACAGACAACCTTCAAAATTGATTTATCCTTCAACATAAGATGGTGCAAAAAGGCATCTTAAAAATAGAAAGCTGAAAGTGAAAATCCTGCTTAAAAACCTAAGTAACCCTTTTCAACAAAACACTACGTTTTCAAAATGGTGACGTTAAAGATCATCTGAAAATGCATGCAGCAAAGAGCGGCCTGTCATCAAGATGACTCTAGGTGAGTGGTCAGATCCATTTGTTTGCTTCTGTGCTCTTTCATACACAGGACAGTTAATAATAGCTTTCTTTTATACTACAAATCCTTTACAAAACGCTGTGTGGTAGAAAACCAACAACAGACACATCCGTCCTACTGTGAAACAAAGTGGTGGAAGTGTCATGCTTAGTCAGTAGAGACAGAAGTTAGTCATGGGAAGATGGATTATCTACAGTCCTCAGGTTTTCTTTTATTTGTGCATTTATTCATGTGTGTATTAAAAGAATCTCAACATTTGTCAACCCCTTTTGCAAGGCCCTGTGTTTGAAGTTTGAATGTGACTATCACAGCGGATGGTTCTTTGGCTGCATTTTGCAGGGATGCAGCCTAATGGCACCATGGAGAAACTGTCACCTTGTAATGGGACAGCATTAACCTTTATAGAGAAAAACAG
Organism: Micropoecilia bifurca; assembly: GCA_903067075.1. Classification (NCBI taxonomy): domain Eukaryota; kingdom Metazoa; phylum Chordata; class Actinopteri; order Cyprinodontiformes; family Poeciliidae; genus Micropoecilia; species Micropoecilia bifurca. The sequence goes on along the minus strand of CAEGAF010084723.1, from coordinate 21,069 downwards.
AGAGCATGATGAGCTGTGGTCTGTACGGTAAAAATATCTCTCTTGGTTCTCAGAAAGTGATTGCTAATAATCTGCACATCCTGAGTGTGTGACCTCCACTCCACAGGGGGCAGCTGCTGGCAGGACAGGTAATCTATCACAGAGTTAGTCCTATCTGGTGGGTCCATCACCATCAAAGATAGAAGAGAACCACATGCATGACCTTGAGGTAGCTCTACTGCGGTATCAGACCAAATCACATTTCCATTCCTGGTTAGGACTGTTAGTACTACCCAGCATTGTTAACCATTGCTGGTTAACATTGCTGGTTAACAATGCGTAATGTGTAAGGGAAGTCTGATGTGGACCAAAACAGTGAATTCTTGTACTTCCTCAAATCTGCCTTTTGAATACCAACCCCCCATCATTATCAAATGTAGGACTATAGTAACATACATGAGGTCAATAAATTCAATTGGATTGCTTCATTTGTGTAAGAAGGGTCTGAGCTTAGTCATGTTCAGAATGCTCAATAAGGCAATCTGAAACAATAACTACACAATTTTTGTGCAACAGCAGTTGTTCCACTTCAGCAGCAAAAGTATTCCATGCAAGTGAAGCACTAGAGCTTATTTGACAGAAGCAGCAGGAACTCAAGGAAATAAATTGTGAGCTGAGTAATAGACAGCCAGCAAGACTTATGTCTATCAACAACTCAGCATGATCTCTGGAGGAGTTGTGGGCTGGAAAAACGATGGTAGACAAAAATGTCTTGGGGGGGCGGAAAAACATAACTGCAGAACTTTAGAAATGGATTCAATAAATAATATTGAAGCTTTTTTTACTTCATTTCTCACAGTTAAAGTGAGAAAACAAGTCGTCAATCCTGTAAACTGTTGTTACAAGCTTGACATGCGCAAACTACAAATGGACAATTGAAAAGAAAACAATGAGAAGTCCAGCTTCCTGACAAGGTTCCTACGTGTAAAAAGTAAGGAGATCAGCTATAAATATTTTCATTCCAAATATGTTTTGTGATACTGGACTAATTTCCAGGCTAAACGTTAGACTTCACTAGTTTGCACAAATACTATTTCTCAAATATTTTAAAACTAGGAATGCACGATGTACTTTCACCAACATATTGGCATCTGAAAAAACAATTGTTAATATTGTTAATTTATCTTAATTTTGTAATGAATGTTTAACACTGGAACTGGAAGATGTTCTAAATATCCAAAATACAATAACAAAAAACAATATAAAACAGAAATAAAAAAATGCAAATAAAATTATAAATAAAATGGATGTCTCTGTAAACAAAATTTCCCTTCAAATATAAATCATTAGAATGGAAGTTATCAAGCTTTTATGTAATGTGATTAATGGATTATTGTGACAAGCCCCTGATATCATGTGAATCTGGAATATTTTGTCATTTCACAATGGAAAAACATGCATGACCTTTTTTTGTTCAGGAAAGTTTTTAATCTGAAGATGTGAGCCTGGAAAAGAGCAATGCAAAATATTTATGAATTTTCTTTACAGATGTTTACTGTGGCTTTAGCGCTGCCTGCGCCCTGCTTATACTGCAGGTCAAAATGTCAAATGGAAATAACAGAGACTTGTGTTTGAGCTCCTCTGCTAGCATGTGCATCACCAAAGCAAACAAGGAGCTTAGAGTTGATCCATGATGCAGCCTCACCTACAGCTCACCTTACTGCTGCAGCACTGATATACTTAACTGGCACTCTACACATCCTCATACAATAATACCACGTCTTCTCTCCGTTTACAGGTGTTCTTAGTTTAGAAGTAAATAAACAATGTATAAAGATGAGTTTAGCCAAAGTAAAGCAGAAAAAAAGTCTGAAATTTCAAAACCTGTCAGAAGTCTGCCTTGAGCTGCAAAACAATACACTCAAGTTTTAAGTTTTTAGGACTTTTTAAACAAGCTGTAACGGATGACAACTCTATAAGACACAGTAAGGTGTTGCTAACGGTGCAACACGGTCATTATTAAGGCGTTAGTAACACTTCAACCACGTCGCTTTCGGTTTAAAATGCGCAACCTCCAGTCCAGCCAGCTGGCTTTGTTGTTAGCTGGGTAACCTTCGTGTCAGCGATAGCCAGAATAATTCACAGGCAGACAGGGGCTTCTGGTGCGTTTTAAAAACAGAGTCTAGCAATTTACTCAAAAAGAAATAGCTGAAAACTCATTATAAAGTCTTTAAACTTAGTCTCAGTGACCGTCTTGGGTCGTTTAACGGTCAAAAATAGACGCTAAGCTAACTAACCAGCTAGCTCCAAGTGGTTAGCCTGCTTGCTAACGCTAGCCTTTCATCTCCTCCCCCAGTCCAGAAATTAGGTTATAATCCGTATATTTTCACCGCGCTGTCACTACAAAAACCACGCTATGCTAAATTAATCAATCAACACGATTAGAATTATTAAAAGAGAGTAGTAAAATCTCACCTTAATTAGCGATTAAATAGCCTTGTTGCTGCTGTCAATCCCGGTTTATTCCCCCGTTTTAATCCATCAGAAACAGCCGCAATTCCCATCCAACAATGTCCGCTAAAACACCGTAATCCACATCACTCTCCAGTCAACGGCTTCGACTCCTGCAGCCGAGTGTTTTTCTGTCTTATTTTCTGAGTTTGTTTCTTGTTTATGCCCCTTAACAGAGCAGGGTGTCCCTTTCCCCTTTTCTTTGTTCTGTAATCCAGTAAAATTGAAACTCATTCGTCTCCTGCTAATCCCAGCCCAGCTCAACAGCAGCATCCATTGGCTGCGATTTACATAGAGGATTAACGGGTCAACCTCTGGACACAAGCAAGGGAGCAGAGGGAACAAATGTCCACTCGTGCAAAGATGCATTTATTTTAAAATCATGTCATCCAGTTCATAAACTCTGTTCTGCTTTAGGAAATCCCTGATCCGACAGGGGCGGCCCCAGCTGGGGGCCCCAAAAGATAACTCACAATGTGGATTTTCATTTGTGCTACAATTTCAGGTCTGTGTGTGTGTGTGTTTTTTTTAAAGTTTACAACAAAAGTTAAATTTTAAATGAGAGTTGTTTTATTTTTGGTAAAATTAAAAAAAATCCTAATTCTTGGCAGGCTTTTAATCAGAATTATCTTGGGCCTGTTTCTGGAGGTTTTCATAATTATATTTTCTGATCTAATTAATGATTACAAACAACAATAGAGTATTTACTTGGTTATTTATATTTTTTAAAAGACAAATATTAGATTAAGAATTATTTCTACAGGGAAAAACCAAATAAACAGGCAGAGCTGATTTCTTCTTTCAAATTTAAGACCTATAGTTACCTGGATTTTTCATTTCTTCTCTAATCCATCCATCAGGAATTCATGGTTAAGTTTTTATTACACGTTCCCTACTATAAAAGTAAAGATTAACATATATGACACTTTTAAAAGTAACTATTTTCATGAGTTGTTCTTCACAACAGACCAAAAAGCACATTTTTGTCTTTGTTTACTCAAAGGTCCATGTTGTATTTTGCTTCCCTCAACAGAGCTCATCTTTTCTGCTCTCTACCTGCTACTATTGCGGTTTACAGTAGCAGCATATTTCCTTCTAGTCTGCAGTAGTTTTTTGAAAAATGTGGGCTGCACTTTTAATATAAAGATGAATTCTGAAAGTTCTGACAATTTGTCAAGATCAGTGCCTCCCATAAATTTCAAATTCAACTCATCCATAGCATGTTTTTGCACTATTCCATACATTTTGATTTTCAGGTTTGATGATTGACCTTTCTGTACTCCCTAATCCATTATTATCTTCTTCCCACTTCCACTCTGAGTAATTTTAGCTCAATTATCACCATCATCGGTTGTCATATTCTAATTTAAATGTTTACTATAGTTTACATATTGTGCACTCTGAAAGTAACATTATTTACAATACTGCGTTTATAAAATATGCAAGAACTGTTCACAATAGGCTAGAACTCTTGTGCTGTAATGACAATAAATGTGTTTTTGAACATTCAAAATATGTGCACATCGTTAATGACAGTTTCTCCTCCATGATAAGTTTTAAATCCTGGAAGGCCTCCTTGTCCCACTAATATGTTTCTGATAACTATGAAGTTATTTAAGAGCTGCTGTTTCCATATTTAAAACATTAAAGTCAAATCTAATCCCCTCACTACAAAGCGCTTCCAAAACATGTTTTCTTCTTCTAAAACTTAGAAACACCCTTTTGAAGATCGGATGTCAAAATCCCATTGCAGATTGAAAGTACTTACTAACAATAATATACAGCATGTAAGTCTTAGACAAGAGTGACAAAATAAAAAGAGGGGCCCAGTATGACTGAATATGCCACTGCATTGATTGCATAATGGACTTTTTAAATTATTTTTAGGATTAGCATCTGTTCTGAGTGGTTGGGATGAACACAATCTGGCTTTTAATGTACAGTAAAGTTAATGGAAAGAAACAGAAATTGTTCCACAAGAAAATTTACTGCTGTGGTTTTACCCATCAACAAACTTTATTCATCATTTTATTCCTTACATATTGTTTTGGGACATTTGCCTTGCCTGCTGCTTGTTTTTTTTGGTCAAAAAAAATAAGCTGTTTAAATGTTGCTAATTTGCCCTAAAATTTTAAAAACTAGGACGCATAGATAAGAGCTGACATTTTGCCAAGGCCAACAAATAAAAGTGATACCAGGAGGCTTGAAATGCCTCCAGTAAATGAAATGAAAAATAAACATCTTCTTATTGGGTGCTTTAACGTTACCACCAGGAAAACATGTTTATATAATATTAATAAACTCAGACTTGGATTAAAGATCTACAGAACAAGTTCAGTTACATAAGCGATGGATAAATGACTGTGAATATTGTTTCAGTTGCTCAAAATCAGCAAAAACTAGATTGAGCTGTGTAAGAAATAACCCAGAGCTCAAAAACAAGCACACAAAACTGACAGCCTCTCAGCCACATTGTTAATATTTAATGACTGAATCTCCAAAACCGTTGCAGCAATAATCCAAAGGGTCCAAACGGAGGAGGCCAAATACCAATACATCCAGTGGAAACTTCATGTCTCCAGCAAACCCACAAAACAAACTCTTGCTTCAGATGAGACATAGATAAATAAATCATATTCTGGAAGACTTTACAGCGTAAGCACCAAACAAGAGCCTCGTGTTGTTAATCAGAGGCTGGGTGAGTTTCAGCATCTCACATCTGTGTGTTTGGTAGTTTCAGCCCTTCATGGGTAAGTAAAGCATTGCAGGTATTCTAATAAAACAGCACAAGAATGGGCTCATGTTGACCGTCTGCCATTTTAACGAAACATCATGAATTACCAAATGGATGAGATCTGTGTTGATAGAGTAAATGACAGAACTGTCTGCACTAATTAGTGTTTCCAGAAGGTCGGACCTCTTCTGTAGGTTTTCCAGCATAATAATCATCCACCTTCTGTCCAAGCTAGGGATCCACGTTAATTAGTTCATCTCTAGTTAATTGTTCTTATCAATCACTTTCTCAAAAACCAGTTTTGTCTTGTAACAAAAAAACGCCACATAATGTTTGATTCTCACACCAGACACCGTCTGGGCCGTTTCTTTTGTCCTGTACAGCAGTGGTCCAAAACCTCTTTTGTGCCGCCGGTTGAGACTTTCAAATTATTCGGCGGACCGAGGGAGGCGGGGGAGTGGGGGGGGCGGGGGGCGGGGGGGGGGCGTTGAGGAGTCTCCGATATTTTTCGGCCGACGGGGGGGCCGGTACCGGTCCGTGGACCGGGGGTTGGGGACCACTGCTGTACAGGAAAACCCCGCCATCTTTAATTCTGGTTCCAGAACGACCAGTGGCGCCCTCTTCTGGATGGCGGCCACACTGCAACAGTGAAATAAGGTGTAAGTGGACGTTATTAGTTAATTTGGTGGAACTAATCCTAATCTAATAAGCCATTAATCAACAATTAATGGTTTATTAGATTTATAATTAGTCATAAGTCAATTAAAATAAAAAAAATTGAAAATCAGTTTTCAAATGATCACATGGGAAAATTCCTGTCAAACCAACCTGGCCTCCACGGAAACGTAACTGGTGTCTAATAACTGATTGTACCACTCTTGGTTGATAAACTGCCACATTGTCTGCCCTTTATTGTTTAAAGTTAGCCACAATGGACAGTTTTAGAGCATCGACGACTTGCAAAGGTCTTGGCACATCATCTAAATTGGAGTTGAAAGTCTAGACTTTTACTATTCCACTCAAAAAGTTTTTTTGAGACATTCAGAGGCGGGCTTGCTGGTGTACTTTGGATCCTTTATATGGGTAACCAATGACTGGACATTTTCCTTCGGGATTTTCTTTTAGGGAGCAAAACTTATGCAGTTAATCAATTACAGTTGGTTGTCTAGTTTGATGGTTCCAGGCCATCAAACTACTTCCACCCCCAAGTTAGCATAATCTTCTTTTTCTGAAATACTGCGTTAGTAAGATGTAAAACAACACACACTTTCAAAAATTCCATCTATGTCAGATTTGAGGGCAAAAGGCAGGGTACACCTGAGGTCATCCCCGTCTGATATTAAAATGAGTTTGATGGCCTGAAACATTTAAATATGACAGAAAGAAGCAACGCCAGAATACTTTTCCACAATCGTAACTGCATTCCAGTCAAGTTGTAATTTCTCTAACTATGTACAGCCACTGACATAAAGAGATAGATAACCATAGAGAGTGGTGGGAAATTAACTAGTGGAAAGTTCATGTGACCATAAAGCAATGATTACAATATCTGATCACATGGATAACCGAGTGGACAGCACAAGCTCACGGATGTGAGTGAGGCAAATTTAAGAAATAATTTGATACAAATCAGTCATAGTCATTGCTCCAGCTCCTTAAGATCCAGAAAATCCTCACTGGATCTGAAGCTGAGAAGAAAGATGGAAAAACCTGGTTCCTCGTGGCTTCCCAGACCATAATACCAAGAATAATGTCGATGTCTCTCTTTACAAATTTAGAAAGCAGGTAGTACTGAATGCCATTCAATGAAATACACAACCAACATTTATCTCTGAAGACACAATGGCAGTAGTGGTGATTCAGGGTCAGGGAAAATGAGCTGCTTCCGCTTTATTGGAAACCTGTTGATGGGCGAGTGGATCCTATGGATGCTGTTTGAAGAGTCACAGTCAAAAATAAACAGCAATAAATTAGGTAATTTAGCCTGGCATAGAAGGGGGGAAACAACCAGGGTTCAATTTTACACAAAGTTATTAATTCATGTATAAATATTAACTTCAAAATGTAGCAAGCAAGCTAAATATTTAGTTTCCAAACTAAATATCTAGTTAGTGAGCTAAATATTTAGGGAATATTTAAATATTTAGGCAATATAAGTAAATACTTATATTTACTTATTAAGCTACAAATTTAGCTTCACTCTAAATATGTAGTTAGTGAGCTAAATATTTAGTTTTAACCTAAATATTCATTTAGCAAACTAAATACTTAGTGAGTTAAATATTTAGTTAATGAGCTAAATATTAAGCCCATTAACAATAACCTCAATATTTAGTTAATGGGCTAAATATTCATTTATCAAGTTCAATATTGAGTGAGCTAAATATTTATTTATCAAGCTAAATATTTTGTTATTGAGCTAAATATTTAGCTTAGAATTAAATATTTGCTGATAGCTGGAAGTGGACTGACAAAATAAAAGCCAGGTGCTTTCATCATAAACTGGTGCAGAATTACGACGGGTGTCAACGACATAAAAGTTGGACGAAATGCAACATGACCGTTCAGATTGCAGACACTTTGAAAACAATCAGACACATCTCCAATTTAGTATCACATGTGGAAGTGGGTGAAAAGATTGGAATTGGGCTGTTCAGACTGCAGTGAAATATGGCTTGTTTATGTGTGAATGTAGTCATGGTGTCTATGTGATTTTACACAGGTCCTTCAGTTCAGATGAAAACTCCTCTGGTGCTGATTCTACTGATTCTCCCACCTCTGGTCTACATGTGCATTAACTCAGGGTCACGTCACATCACTCCACCAGTGGGTTTATATCAGAAAACCTCTAGCATACTGATGCTTTCCACTGCTGTCTTGCTGTTTCATAATAACGCACTAAAAGGATCGAAAAGACATAGAACGTTTATATTAAGACACATGGTTGCTCCTGGTAACTGTTTATTTAGGTTAGAGTGACTTGTTGGTTGGTTTCTGCACTTTTGTTGCGACTGATCTCAAGGATATGCTGCAAATTCTGTTCTGTTCTATTTGGGCCACACTTGGTTCCTTCATGGGGATGTTATAAAAGGGAAATCTAAAATTCATACAATGCATACAACCTGACTACAATCATGAAGGGATTAAAAAGAGATAACAATTCTGTTGCTTGTGTGCGTTACAGAGGGAGTTTTTACCTTTACAGTTCGGTGAAATCAGATTGAGTCAGAATCTAACAGAAACGTTGGATTTTGGGTGTTTCTTCGAGCGGTACAGAGGATTATTATAAAGCAAAATGTCAAAAATAACAGCAATAAATAAAACAAAGAAAGCGACCAAGAGTCAGTCCAATATTTCTTCACAAACTCTTCCTTCAAAATAGGAGTTCCTGCTGACTTGTCGACCGAAGCTTCCTAACTACTGTAAAGCATCCAAAGCTGCCATTCTCTTGAGTTCTCAGCAGTTAATTCACTGATAATATCTCTTCATGTCCCATACTTTATAGTACTTTAAGTGATCTTCGTGATTGGCTATTAGGTGCATTCTGCAACAACATATAAATTCACTGTTTTGGTATTCATCGACTGTAAACGGAAATGTTTTTCAGGCATTTGACGCAGCATCGGGAGACGCGCTGCCAACGTCAGTCTGGGTTCAGGTACGAGTCGCCTGCCCCATCGTCGCTGCTGCCCCCATCAGTGTTGTTCCTAGAAAAGAAGGTCAAAAGCATTTGGCTTCAGCAAGGGAGCAAAAACACGTCTACTTCCTGATATAGGTGTGGGATGGCATGGAGTAACAGACAAAATATAAATGGGTTTGTCAATGACTCCCTTCATGTATGTTTACTGCCCTCTCCTGTTTGTGTTTGATTTTTATTTAATTTATCTGGATAACAATTCAGGGTGGGAAAGATGGAGTTTTATTTATTTATTTTTAATTAAGGACATTTCAGTAGAAAACAACAAGCACCTCTTGAGTGCTGTCTGAGTCCTGGTGATGAATTCCATTCGCCGAATTTGCACCGAGAACCTGAAAACAAACAAACAAAAACAGAGATGATAGATGTAAGCAAATGTCTGACCAGAACATTCAAACATCCAGTGCCCTGTGAACGTGCATGACTTCAGATATATTTGAGAAAATTTTAATTAATCTGCCTGGAAAAAACATTACAGAGGAAGGACCCCTACCAATTCGCAGCTAGGTAATCAAGGATTTGTCTGTGGAATTTAACTCTGACTTATTTACAGATATTTGAATGAAAATGCACCTTGGGAAGCAATGCTACATGACATGATAGTGTCTGGCATTTACAAAGCAAATCAAACTATGAGTGCCACTCATTTTCATTGGTAGTGATTAGCTACAACCCCCAAGGAGCCAGAATAAGGATGAGTGTGGATGTTAGCTTCTATGGTAGATCTAAAAGAGCTCCAGCTGTACATATGAAGGTACATTTGGTGTTTGAAGTATAAAAATAGCCCATCATACTGCTACTGCTGGCCACGCCCCCTCCAACATTTACAGTTATACATGAAAATGGCTGCAAACAACTGCGCAGTTATACTACTACACGTCTTTGAAAAGCACTAGTGGAGCTTCCTGCACAGTCAACAAAAATGCAGCAGGTGGTTTCTGGATGGCACGTCAACAACAAAACGTCTTTTTCTCCCTGCTGGAGAAAAAGATTCACATGACGCTGCCCCCACCATGACGCTGCCCCCACCATGACGCTGCCCCCACCATGTTCTATTATGAACATGTTGTGTTTAGACTGATGTGCTGGTTCATTTTACAGATTTGTCTGGAAAAAGCGTCTTCTTCCACAAGATGTTAATGCACATGTTCTGGTCTACCTTCCTATTTATTTAAATAGTAAAAAAAAAAAAAGTCAGAACGTGGATGATTTTTGCAGATGTTTCAACTAACTTTGCTTCCCATTCAATTTCCCCCAACTGACAACAAGGAAATCCAGGCCAGCTTTTAATATCGGTGGAGCCTCTTCAAAGAACATGCGTACTCCCTTCTAAACCATTTTCACCTGGCTCTTATCTGGATGTCTTCGCATGGCCTGGACAAGCTTGTCGACTTGCTGGTTGTGCTCCAAGGCGTTCCTCAGGGCGTCCTCGGTGTTGAGCAGCCGCTGGCGCAGGCGGCTAACTTCCGAGTCCAGAGCTGATGGGTCGAGCATGGAGTACCGCCGGTGGTCAGGAGAGGACCGCTCCCTTCCCTGAAACACCAACGCAGACGAGACCAATTATTAACATAAGCCAACAGCAGTAAACTCCTGGATACAGAGTGAGAGAGATTACTGGGACCCAAAATCCAAGAATAACTGATTGTTTCTGTTTTACAGTTACTAATTTTGATATTTTATAACATCTTTTTAAATTCCAACTATAACATGGTAGGAGACATAATTGTTACTGTGGTAAAAATGTCCATTTGTTGCTCTTTTAGAATATTTAGAAATCCAGTGAAAAATGGAGAAGCACGTAACATAAAAACTGAGTTAGTGGTTGCTATGGTTTTTCCGCCGTTTTTGTGGAGCAGGAAACAGGGTAAGTTCACAGTACCAATATTTCCTCAAACAAAACAACCATAAACTGATCACGTCTTATGAGTGTTTGAGTCTTTAACAACCAAAATAAACACTTTGACATTGAACTAAACTCTAAACCTCCATCTCCGTAGGTTAGGTATTCACAATGAATAATAATTCACAGAAATATAGCTGTTAATAAATAACACTCTTATTTCAAGTGTGCTAGAAATTAGACTATAAAAAAAACATGGTAAGATTTTGTGTTTTTTCTTTGTGTTTGCTATAAACTACAACAAAGAACATTTATTAATTATCTTATGGGCTTTTAATATTTCTTAACAGCTATATTCTACTTATTTAATGAAGCATACATTTTTTTCTTATTTTAAATTAAGAAAAAAATGCAGTTTTGAAAAATGAGGATGGACACATTTTGTTCTATGGTATGTTTATGTTTCTGAAAAATGTATTCAAGACAAAAACAGTCTCCATCAGACTGACCAGAACAGTCGATATAAAAATAAAAAATATATTACTGGTGCTTATGGAGTCATTCCAATTTAATTCAATTAGTGTGATATTAAATCAGAGCCATTGTTTGTTCTCACCAGCAGAAGCAGTTTTTCTCTCAGGGTTTTTATGTCGTCCTGAAGTTTCTGCTCCTTGACCTTCCACTCAGCCTTGTGCACCTCTCGGCTCAGGTCCTTCTCCACGTCCCGAGAGTGGCGGTGGGACTCCAGGAGCAACACCCGCAGTTCATTCAGACTCCTGGAGCACAGAGAAAAACATTACAATTCACAAAACAGCAACTGTATTACAAAAATGTCATTATTAATTAGATTTAAAACTAGTTTTAATGCCAAGGATGATAAAAGCCCTTATATTCAGGCAACACATCCACATATTTCTGCAATTTAAAACCACTTTAAGCCAAATGCAAACTGTGCTCATTTTCAGGATAAAATTATTAGTATTAATGTAAGAATGTAATGATCTACATGTGCTCTGTAAAAAAACAAATCAAGATTTAGAATTTTTTTTTAAATTTCAAATAAAATAAATCCAGACTACTGATGAACTGAGCAGCTGTATTCAATAAATTAAAATATGCATTTTGATGAGGCTCGTTTGTCTGATTAAAAGTATGAGTTGAAAATGACAATCATTCAGCAGGGAAACCACACTTCTGTATTAAAAATGTTTTTTTACAGGTCTGATGGAATATTCAGATCTTAATTGTCCAGTAAAAAATTAGGTATAAGAAGAAAATCACCATAATTAACAGAAAAAAAGATTTGAAAAGTTAACACATATGGAATTAATTGATTACTGAAATAATATTGTTATTCAAAATAATATATAATTACAGAACAGGTTTCTATACTGCAGCTAAAAAACATATCAAAATATGGTTAAAAAAACAAAACCAGTAGCTTCTTTCAGTTGCTTTAAAGATCATTACTGGCCATCATTCTTTTAAAACAATTCTGGTGTGTTTTACTGACCACAGAGTTAATTTCCTTTATGAGAAAATGTTGCTTTAAATCAGAAGATATGTCACTGGGTCACAATAAACACAATACAACCAAGAAATGATCTGCTGTTTCCAACTGAGTCGTCTTTATCAACCTGATGGTGAAACCTTTTTCCTCCTCACACCATTCTGCTGATTTTTCTCATCAGTTATCCAGTGAGTCCTGGAGGAGATTGAAAAATCAATCCAGCACCTACCTTTCTTTCTTCAGCAGCTCCTGGCTGATGCTGACGAGCTGCCCTGATGCATCATGGGACTTCTTGGTCATGGCCTCCAGCTCCGCCTCCACACGCATCTTCTCCTTGGATACAGCTTCAAATTTCTTTTCCCCAGAGCGAACTTTACTTTCCAGAGCTAATGCAGAAGGAAAATAAAGTTATACTTAAAGAGAACTTGATGCAATGAGGTACATCTGTTAGCCAGCCAATAAAATAGAACAAGTCAAGTCCTTTTTTCCTTAGGATAATGATTCCTTCACCTTTATCTCTTGATGACAACATTTTCCAAAGAGGAATAATATGTTGGCTTATGTTTAAATCCATCTGCTAAGTATGTGTCAGAACCTCAATCAAAAAGCTGTTTTTCACCGTTATTGACTTCTAACCTGAAGTCAGAAGTAATGAGATTTCCTCCTGTTTGTCCCACCGTGAACCTTAGACTCTAAAATAAATATTAAAACAATAAAAAGGAATTTTATGCTTTAAGAGAAAGCCCTTTAACTCTTTTTTTCTCCATAAATGATTTATGATCCATTCTTCAGAGGCCGTCAGTCTGATTATCTGAGTTGGGTCGAACACATTTCGAGTCTGTTTGATGTCACAGAGCTGTTCGAAATATTATTCTGAAAAGATCAAAAGAAAGAAACCGCAAAGAAGCAAAGAACCGCAGCGTGAACTTTGCCGGTGTTAAAAACAAATACATGCACGTATGAGAAATTAGAATATCGTGAAAGAGTCTCAACCATTTTCAGGAGATGAAGCTCATCTCACACAGATTCATCATTACACATAGTCAAACATTTCAAGCCTTTATTTCTTGCAATTTTGGAGATTTTGACTAACAGATTATACAAACCCAAAATTTCTCACAAAATTAGAATATTGAGAAGAAATAAAATATTTAAATATTTAGCTAAACCCCTGACAGGGCAGTTATTATCATCCTCCACACACAGCTAACGAAGCTGGATCAGATTCTGCATTCAAGCATGTTTATAGAAAGTTGAGAGGAAATATTGAATATGAAGAAACTTTTCAAAGCTTGACATTTCTGCTCAAAATATCTTTTTTCATATGATGTAATAATTGAATTTGAATTTCAGGTTTTCATATCCAATTGTTGCATATGAAGGCCTGAAATATTTCACTCTCTGTGTAGTAGATGTACATAATACACAAGTTTCACTTCCTGGAATGGATGACAAAAACATATTGAACTTTTTCATGATATTCTAGTTTGTCATTTATAAATCCATTTGAGTAAAATTAAATATCATTTCAAATTCTAAACAAGAAAAGAAATCACAATTTTTGCAAAATATGTCAAAGTACTTATTTTAACTGAAATGCAGCATCTGTGTATGATGCGTATAAGAATGAAGACAATCAGAGCTTAACAACATTTACCTCCAATCTGTGTTTTCAGAGCTTCGACCTGGGAGGAGAGTGTGAAGACTTCTTTTTCCCTTTTCATCAGCTTCTCCATCGTTTCTGAAGAGAAACAAATCATTAATGGCATAAATCCTCTTAGTAGTTAATATGTCTTAAGAAATCATCTTTGGCCTCAAAATGTTTTGAACGTACAGCAAACAAATATAAACTGAAGCATTTTTTTCTGGGTCAACTCAAAATAAGCACATATTTTAAAAATAATTTTATTTTCTGTTTTTTAAATGTTCCAAATATTTTGGCAAAAGCATCTTATGTCATTACATCCATGCCTCATTCTTGCCACAGCGACTGCAGAAATAGTTTTCTCCTGCTTTTTAAACGCGCTAAACATAGATTCAAACACAGTTTCTGCAATCTGGTTCAGGCTTAATAAATCACATTGCAGTCATTACATCTCTACATACTCCTCCCAGTATTTTGCATTTACTGATAATCAGCATATGTCCTGCATATTCATAAAGGCAGACATGCAAAATTAATTGCGGCTGCAACGCAAATCAGTTTGGTCTGTGCCATCAAGATTGCATCTGTTTTCATACATGCGATACTTTAAAAGATCATTCCCAATCTAACAAATGCTATCAAGCAAATGCTTATGTTGCAGAAGACAACATAAAGGGATATAAATACCTTCAATATTCTGTTTCAGCTTCTTCTTCTCATCTGATATTTCATTATCTTCTATCATCTGAAACAGAACAAAGAGCTGTGAGATGAGGGTAAAGCAGAGTAATGGTGAGCTCAGATCTCCTCCTCAGCTGCTTACGTTTGCGTCGTGAGGTTTAAAGTGGTCTGCCTGCACCGCCTGCAGCTGGTTTGCCGTCACCCTCAGCTTCTCCTCCAGCTTCTGGATCTCCTCCTGGCTCTCAGCCTGGGCCTTCTGCAGGGCCTGGTAGTCCATCATCTTCTTCTCTGACAGCTCCAGTCTGTCTCGAAGCTCCGTCGTTGTTTTGTCCCGCTGCACCCGGAGCACCTCCATCTCTGCCAGCCTGGCCTCGGCCCTCTGCAGCTTCTGGGAGGCATCGCTCAGCGCCGCCTTGCTGCTCTGAGCCTCCATGTGAGACCTGCCTTCATTCAGCTGGTCTCTGGCCTCCTGAAGGCGATTGCAGAGATCCTCGCGCTCTTTGATCAGAATGGCGGCTTCGATCTTGTGTTTGGCCTTCAGGTTCTCCACCTCCAGCTGGTGCTCCATCTTTAGGCTCTCCACAGTGGACCTCAGCTCCTGGGCGTCCTGCTCCTGGCCTTGTGGAGCAGACTGACCTCTTTTCAGCGACGCCTTCAGCTCCTCCAAGGATCGCTGATGGTCAGTCACCAACATGTCGAACTTAGCCTGTTCAAAAATCAAAACAAGTCACATTTAGGCTGAACTCAAGAAAGTGCTGTTAAAGTAACAAGTAATGAAGTGTCGCCGTTGTTCTACCTTAAGTTCTACAATCTGAAGACCAAGCAGTAAGAGAGTACCTTCCAGGAGTCCATCATTTCCATGTTCTCCTTGGTGGCTTGTTGGACTTTTTGCTTCATCTCGCCAATCTCAGCGCTCTGTTTCTCCACAACCGTCCTCAGCGACTCCACCTCCTGCTGGCTTGCCGCCAACGCCGTCTGGTATTTTTCCTTGAGCTCGCTGCTCTCCTTGTGATGCTCGCGGCCCGCCGTCAGCAGCTGCTGCCGCAGCAGGACGGTCTCCGGCGGGGCGGCGGTCCCCGGGGCCTCCTGCTGGGAGCTCGTGTCGACCCGTCTGAGCTGACCCTGCAGGTCTTTGATCTCAGCCCTGCGGAGGGCGAGCTCCTCCTCCAGCTGCATGATGCGACTCTGCTCTTCTACGGTGGTTTGCTGATGAGACACAAAACAACTTCCGTCACTGATTCTGAGATGTTTCCTTTTAGAGGTTGAAGATGAAGAACTTCAAACTGCGACCCGCAGAACAAAGAAAATCTAAGCCAGGAAACAAGCAGAGATCAGGCTTCAGGACAATGGAAATCAAAAGAGAAACTGCTGAAGACTTGAGGCAGTAAGGAGCATTGAAGTGGATAGAAATGACAAATAATATATGCGGACAGCGACAGATTGGTCAACGTTTGGCTTCCTCTCATATTCAAACACATCCATCGATTAAAAACACTGTTTAGCTTTTTGTCGTCACAACATAATTGATTCAGGCATGTTGGAGTTAGAGAAGAGATGGAACTAAAAGTTATAGGATGGAAGGTCTTAATGCTGGGGCCCCCCTGACCTGAGGTTTTCCTCAACCAGCATCTAGTTGTCGTCGTCATCCACAATAGTCTGGCTGATGTTGATGCCACTTTGGCCACTTAGTTGACACCAAGTCCCTAGAGTTCCGTATTGCTCCCAAAAACTTGGATATAAAACGAGTGAGCTGTCATGAAGCATTTTTACGTGGCTCTACCACATATTTTATAAGACTTGAGGGCTCTTACTCCAAAATTAATCAAATACCCATCTACCAAGTGAAACAGAAACATACGTAAAACAGTTAAGTTGATTGTTACGACACTGTTTGTTTACAGGCATGAAATTGAAGTATATTGGATGGAACATAAAGGTACAAACCTATGAGCTGACCAAGCAAGTACAATTAAATAACAGGTCAATATTTAACCAGCATTTAAGCCTGTTGATTTGTATATTTGTCTCCTGAAGAAGATTGTTGCCGACTTTGCTGCCATGCTGTGTAACAGTTCTGTTCTTTGCAAGGTTAATTAAGACTCCATTTACAGGCTGGGATCCAAAGCGAGGCACTTGAAAGCAGACCAGGTGATTATCTTCTGTAGGTTTATAATCCTACACAATAATTTATGCAGCTAGATTTCCTCTCTATTAATATAAAAGCAATAATTAAGTGAGATTTAAGTCTTTTTCATTATTAGAGCCAAATCTTACTGATGCGCCCAATAGTTTCTATCCTGATAGCCATTAGTGAACTTTGTCTTTATTTCAGGAGACTAGCATCAAAGTAATGGTACCAGCAGGATAATAAAAGCTGAAAGACATTAAAATTAGAGTCAATGCATCGTTTCCAAGATGTACAAATGAGCCAAATGATCAATATGTCACTGTCCAAAGAAGCAGAAGATGAGAGAAGGCCATTTTCTGTTTGATCATCTAAAAGCAGCCAAGCAAATGTGAGGAAGCCAACAACAAACCTGAAAAAAGTGTCAGTTCTGTAAACATTCCACGCACACACACACACACACACACACACACACACACACACACACGCACACACACATCTGTATTTAAAAAGAAGATCAAGGAGAAAGACCTGCTGCCCGACACACAGTACAACAGTGTGGAAAAGCAATCGGCTACATTCTCCTGAACTGCATCCAGATGCAGAAACACAGGAGTGAAACCAGAAAACAAAAGAGTCTATGCAAGGTTAATGTCGCTGAGAGCATCTGAAGTCAATTTGAAGTCGAGAGTTGAGACAGCTCAGCAGCGGATCAAAGCCAAAACAAGATGGCATCTTTGTTTTCACCTTGGTTCTGTTGCCCAACCTCAAGGATTCTGCAACATGACTGCGTCTTCCCTGTTGACAGAAGCAGTAATCAAGTGTTTCAAAATGATTAGTTATCTTCAAAATCTTGAAGAAAATAAAAAGAGTGGCACCCTGTTTATTATTGATGAGACTCTCACTAGGAGGTGCAGCGCAGCAAATAAAGCCTCTACACAGGACATCGTGGAAATGATGTCTATGATTTATCCCACAATCATCCACAAACGTTCCAAGCTTTAAAAATTACATAACCACACAACAAATGGATATGGAGCTAAAAGATATCCATTCTGGAGAGTGTGCAAAAAAATTAAACAATGAAGCTGTCCGTCTGCTTGCTATGTGTCACTTTGTTTTATAGCATCAGTAATTGTTTGATTCCTGCTTTATTTTACAAAAGTGCAAAGGAAATGATCAAATCTGGGATCTGATACATACAACAAACTGTCATACATAAAGCAAAAACTAGACTAAGGTAATTTAAAGTAAGCTGAGCTAAAGTATCCTAAATTAATAAGCTGATAAAAACTAAACCCCCAACCCTATAAGCTAAAATAAGCTAAGCCATGGAAAGATTAAACTAAGATAAAATAACCTAAGCTAAAATATCCCAATACAAAATAAGCTAAACTAAGGCAAAACTAAACTAAGATAAGCTAAATTATTTATTTTGAACAGACAGAAAAGAAAATCAAGAAAAAGGAAAACAATATAAAATAGAATGAAACAAACGTAAAAAATAAAAATATAAAACAAATTATTCTGCCCACGTGACATGCATTATAGACTATTAAACAGTCATCTTATATATATCATATTTTGAAATAAGCTCTGTTTTTATAAGTTTTTTAAATTGGTTTACATTTGTACTTTTGTTAACTCATCATTCGATCCATTCCAGACATTTACTCCACACAAAGATAAACAAAAACTCTTCCCGGTTGTCCTAATATGTTGTTTTTTTTAAAAATATCCTTCACCTCTTAAATTATAACCACCCTCTCTGTCACCAACCAAACCTTTCCTGTATATTTGTGTGGAAGTTTTTGATTTCTGACCTTAAACATGAATTGTGAAGTTTTAAATGTTACAAGGTCCCAGAATTTCAGTATATTTGATTTGATAAATAACTGGTTTGTGTTCCCAATATCCCACTTTATGTAGCATTCGGATAGATTTTTTTGTAAGATGTATAATGGCTGTAAATTTGTTTTGAATGCATTCCCCCGAATTTCCACACAATATATTAAATGTGGTACAATGAACTATGTTTAACTAAAATATCCTAACGTAACATAAACGTAGATAAACTAAAGTATCATAAAATAAAATAAGCTAAGGCAAAACTAAACTAAGGTAAGCTAAAATAAGCTACGATAAAAAGCTTATAAAGATAAGCTAAAGTAATCTACTGTAAAATGAAATGAGCTAAGGCAAAATCTAAACTTCAATAAGCTAAAATAAGCAAAGCTAAGGCAAAACTAAAATCGGACAAAATAAGCTAAGTTAATACTTTATTATGCTGCTCAGTGGTGCATAGCTGTAAACATACTGCTGGTCATTTACATGCTCTCCTTAAGCATGAATAGGTTTTCTCATGGTACTCCAGCTTCCTCCTACAGTCTAAAAACACAACAATTATGACTGGTCACTAAATCAATTGTAGTAGTGATCAGTTACCAGTATTAAGATATTTTTCAGTAACTGGAAACACAGACAAAGGTCAACACAGGTAGAGTTGACAAAAAATGCAAATTATATTTTAAGTATATCTATATTGCAAAGGTAACAAAGTCTAAATTAATATTCTGTAAGTTTATATTCGGCATTCCTCAGGGTTAAATTAAAATGTGGAAACCAAAGGCAGACAGGACATGACTTCAACCAGAGCAGCTTATTTTAAATGCTGTTGACAAAGAGGCAGAACACCACAGGACAGTACACAGGCTGCGGGCTCATGCTTTTTACCCTTCGCCTCTCTAATTCTTTCTGGAGCGTCTCTGCTCTTGATTTTTCGAGCAGCAGACTCTGCTCAAGCTGACGAATGTGGGCATGTTCCAATTTCGTCTGAGTCTACGGAAAAACACAAAGACACAGACAGAAAAAGGAAAAAGAAAAGGAAAGGCTGAAAGGGAAAAAAAGACGAATGCAGATCAGAGAGGAATAACTCAACGGAGTGGCAACAGATGATCAGAGTGAAGCTGAAGATTCGTTCGAGGTCGGATTTTATCAAGTCAGCATTTTGGAGATCCCATTCTGTTTTATAGCCGATTAATACAAAGGACATGCCAGTCCTTTAACGATTCAATGTTTGAAGATTCAAACATTGAATGACAAAGTACAATAAAATATTAATTGAAGGCTTCAGTGATGTAAGAACTTTGCTATTAATATTTGACAGTATTTGAGAATCTATGAAATGCAGTCAGTTAAGTCAGTTCTTAACCGAGCCACGGAAAAACTGCGAGAAACGTCTCGAAAAGGAAAACTGACTAATGTTTTGGGTTGCCATGTCCTGGATGTACTGGATCTACACCAACATGTTAACATGAATGACGTCCTGTTGGTTTCTTCTCAATGTCTTAATAATTATTCAAAAAATAAAAGAGTTAGTCGACAGCAATCTTTAATTAACTAACCTTTAACCTCCAGGCAGGAAAACAAACTCAGGGGCAAGCAAAAGCAAAATTTTATTAATTTAAATGTATGTGTGGTTGAATTGTAAAGTGCCTTGAGACGATATTTGTTGGGAATTGAAACTGTATAAATAAACTGAACTGACTTAAAGATGTCAGCTGTAAATCTAGTGGCTTTCTGGAACACAACAGCTCGTCTAATGTTTTATGGAATAATTGCATTGAACTTCCACAACATTGACAGCGAAACTACTAGTAACATATTTGATACGTCTTTTCTTTCTCTTTAGTTCAAAATAATGTTTAATGTTCATTTCTTTTTAGAAAATCTTAAAAAAAGAAATACAAAAATGTTCACTCAAATAATAATATTTATTTTAGTGGATATTTCATGTAAAAAATGGTCAAAAGGTTATGTAATATCAGTGTCTACAGGTGAGTCTTATTTAGTTTGACTGAAGGAAAAAATGGCTCTTCGGTTGCAGAAATCTGATCTGGAGCATTTTTCTGTCTAAGACTAATAACTGAACTAATCTGACCCTCGTGAAACCTCCGACAAATACCATGAAATACCATGTTCATCTTGTCCACATACTACACGGAGTGTTAGCGAGTTGGACAGGTATTTTATGCTGATAATTACCTCCAGGTCTCCTTTGGTGATGGACTCTTCTTCCACTCTGAACTGGAGGTCCTCCACTTTCCTGTAAACATTTAAACATGTTGATTATTATGAGGGAAGCCAAGAACAAAGTTTAGTCAAATGACTCGGAGTAATCATGCAAACCGACAGAAAACCAATTTACCCGCTCACTGGGATTTTATATTACCGTATTTTCCGCACTATAAGGCGCACCTAAAAACCTAAAATTTCCTCAAAAGCCGACAGTGCGCCTTATAACCCGGTGCGCCTTATATATGGACCAATATTGAGCCACAACAGGTC